>QEIL01000226.1:0-87080 GCA_003116535.1 Paecilomyces niveus | reverse complement strand
GGATATTTTGTATGAAAATAATGAAAATTTGATGCGTTGATGAATATTGACTTGAATACTTTGGTGGGTGCGGCGAAAATTCGTCACTCGGTCGTATTCGTCACTCGGCCGTGGATTACGTTATCTCTGCGGTGTATGGTCCAACTTAAGCAGATCATACGTCCAAAACAGCAGTGCTATTGTTCTAAAAACTATAATGCTAGGCAGGATTGAATTTTGAGTATTTATCAGTTTTTGACTTCCTAACTTTAGGGATTTCATTGAACCGCAGTCTGTGAGCTTGCTAAGTAGTTGAAACGCAGTCCAGGGAGAGTGATATATATTCTCGGAGCTACTAAGGCTTGATTCAGGGAACTATCTAGGGAGCTCAAGCTGGCTATCTAACTAGTTACCCGTGGTGCCGCTGACTAAGCTCTGATCCAGAGTGTAGGAGACTACTACTGGACCCCTAGGGGCCCGAGATATATATATATATATATATATATATATATATATATCACTCTCCCTCTCCTGTTTATTCATTGAAGCTTATTCTACCTGACACGTAGACACCATGAAACGCTCTCTGGAAAGATACACAGGATCCTATATGTATATCTGGGATTTCCATTGAATAGCTAATACAATGCCCAAGGAGAGAGAAGAGTTGAACTGTTCTGTTATGTCCTGGCCTATCTGAAGACGCGTGATACGAGGCGGTGAGCGGCGGCGGGGCAGCGCAACCGTCTGTTTTAAGTCGACGTCAAGGCCATTGGGAACGAGAAGACCAGGAAAGCTTCATCACCACTATTCCCTGAAGATTTTGCAGATCCATCGAGAGGAAGCACGTTGGATGGTGAGTATGAACACATCAAGATCTCTACCTACGTGATTTATACTTATTGAACCTCTATCAGGACCGACGCTGGGCCTCTTCCTAGTTCGCTCTGATAGCGGTCGTTCACATACGAGACGACGCGGAGCCTCGACAGACGATCACTGCGCCTTTTTCGCGTCCGTCCCCGGTCATTGCCATCATGTGTTATTGTGTTGAGGGGAATTATACCTTGACAACGTGTTGAGCTCTGCCATCATGGCGGACGCGACCCCCTCGACACCACCCCCGGCCTTTCGCAACTCCTCGACACTTCCATTCGAGAGCAAATTGAGTGAACAATTATGGCAACGGAAAGAACAATCAGATACTGCCACGCAGCATTCCCAGGTTAGAGGGAGCAGCGGTAATCTTGATCCCCCAATGCGTAGTTCAGCTATGCCTCGTTCCTTGTCGGATGCTGCCCAGAACGCTACCTCTGCTCAATCTGCACCTGCGGAGGCCTCCCGTACAACCAAAGACGACACTGCGATCTCCTCGAATCCAGCGACACCGCAGAAAGTGCATCCTCCCCATCATGGGCTATCCCTACACCTGCCTCCAAGGCTATTCACGAGTCCTGGGTCTGGTCCTGCGGTGAATCGCGCTCCACTGTCACCAAAGCTAGACTCATCCCAAATCTACGGCTCACCCGCATCGGTGTTGCCCAGGCGTTCGAGGGGCTTGGACTTCTCTCGTGCATGTACAAATCTCCACCACTCAACCCTTGCTGAGGCTTCTCCCGACTCCTCCCCCACGATCGCAGGCCGCGGCATGACGATCCCCCAACGTCGTGGGACAGCGACTTCGAGCGGCATGGGTGAGTTTCCGACCTCTGGGCCTGCGGATCGGACAACAATCTCAAGCTCGGTTTCAAGCGTGAACATGCTGGACTCGGACACTACTAGTAGTGATGAGGATGATGACGAACCCATGAATGGAGATCGGGATGAGATGATGATTATGGCAACACCCCAGGCCAGCAAGATTGGTGGTAGTATGAATCCATTTGGGCCAAGCGCTGTCCAGAGTCCTGGAAACGACTGGATGGGCGGTTCTTCAGCAGTGGGAAATCTCTTGAGTTTTCAGCGCGCCCGGCTGCGCAGCAGAAAAAGTAGACACAGTTCCAGCAGCGCCAGTGGAAACAGCTCCAAGCCCAGCCCTGGACCGCTCTCTCCTCCTGTGATCAAGAGCATTGAGATTCCCAGCGGGAGCTATTTCAGTCGAGATATATCTAAAAGTGCCCTGCAGTCTCGCCGGGAGAGCCTAAGCCTTGGTACTCGCGACCTGCACCTCTCAGATCTCAGTGACGACGGGGAGAATCATACCACCCGAGGGAGTAGCCCAGCTGGAGCATCCAATCTCGAAGGTGGACCTCGGGGTGTTATCCGTCGAGCAGTGACTCGACGAGGAAATCTCCTGGTAAGTGCCGCTCCAGTGTGGTCCGTCAAGTTGAAAATAATGGAACGCTAACGGCATTTCCTATAGCCGAAAACTAAGACGTTTGCGAGGATCCGCGCTGTGCTTATGGAAGAGAGCGCTCCGATCGATAGCGAGGCGAAACGTGAGGCAGAGGTCATCCGTCAGGTACGAGAGAGCGATCCGACCATATCTCAGACCTCTCCGGTCTTCCCATCACTCGATTCTACAGCGCTGGTCTTGGAAGGCGACGACGGACCGGGCGCTTCTACCGATGGTGCGCTACCAAGCAACAGCTTCAGCAACCACGCCATGAAGAATTCGGGTGGCACAGAATTCTGGAATTCTTTCGATGAGCGATACCGCACTCCGCCACCACCACTCCGCGCAGCAGGTGCTTCTGGGGAGGACATGGCGATGGAGACACCGCCATCAACGATTTTCGGGTCAGCCTCGACAGATCTTCCAAAACCCCTGGAACGGCCACTATCCGGGTCTTCTAATGCCCAAGCTTCTCAGCCTCCCCTTGCTGAACCCCCCCGCAAGCGGAGGAGGGACGATGACCTGGATCCCAATTCGTTCAAACGGAGGGCGGTATCTCCCGGGATGAGCGTGCAGAGCAGCCCCATTCTTCCCCAATCACCGATGGTCAAGGAGAGCACGTTCTGGGGCCCAGGATCAAAGACGTTGCCTGGAGCTTTGGGCAGCGAGCATGGCAGCAGCAGTAGCGGCCACAGTAGTACCATCAAGCGTGTTGGTCTGCAGGGGATGAACGAAACTAACGATGGACTCATGAATATGAGCATCGAATGATGCGTATTTTCTTAGACTACTTCAACGACCCCTCGTCGCCTTTTTTTGGAGCCTTATTCTCAACTGGTGGTCACTAATATGCTTCTCGACCTACGGAGTACAGTACATATTGCTTTCTCTCTTTCCCTCGTTTGGATATGACAGCATGGTGGGGAGTCGGATTTGGGGGAGTTTACATTGCTTATCATAATAAATATTATTTCTTGTTGTCTGCCGTAACTTGCATTGCCATTCCGAATCCATATCAGTAACGTGAGTTCGTATAATCTGCTTGGACCTCTTCCGCGGGTATAGATCCAAAGCTTCCACATGCGAGTCCCGCGTCGGTCGCGCTAACTAGAGCTCCGCTTCCGCTTGAGCACCAGAGAGCCTCAGGAGCATCGCAAGTGCTACACCTACACCGTATCTTGAATCTCCCCGCAGCCAAGGCCAGCCTCCTTTATTCCTTATTCTTTTTGATATCTGCCGGACAGGTTTTGATATTCTATCATTTCTCACGTTCTCCCATTGACGACTATAGTGCGACCGTTGAGTCGTCATGTCCTCAACCGTCGACATCGCATCTTCGTTCATTGAGGGTGCCCCGCCGGGCGAGGTATGTCTATCTGAAGTCTCCGCTGTCCTGTTATAGACTCCTTTTTTGCGCATATGCTGACGTACCCTCCAGCTCTCTGATATCGTTGCCGGTAAGGCATTTCCTCCTTCTCAGACCGTTCCCCCGCACTCCTCCCCGATCACATACAATGCCCATCCCCGCAGAAAAGCCTTGGCTGAAGGACCATTCTACTTGGACAGATATCAGGGCTCTCACGTCAGATGGACCAGATGTTGTCCCCTCCCTCGCCCCAGCATTCGAGAGATACAATGAGGCGCAGCTGGCGACGGTGAAGTTGCCCGGTTCAAGCCAGGAGGTACGTTGCGTGTGTGCGTAGATCCACGATGGTCAGGGATACTGATGGAATTGTCAACCAGGTCATCGTGAGTGAATTTAACAAGCTGGATGGGAACCGTTACCACGATGTTGAAAGCTCGACGTCATTTGAATTCGACCATCTCACACAGGTATGTTTATGTCCGGCTGAAAGGAGCTTGAGAGGGCCGCGGTCCTTGACGTCCAATGACATGAGAACTAATAATTCTATGCATGAAAACAGACCGGATCTGCAACTCAATCGGCGCCTCTAGAGTCTCAAAACGCAGACCTGATGTGAGAATTTCATGAGAAGCCTTAAGTTCACCCGGGTGGTCGAATAATCACTGATGGCTCTGGCGACAGTAAATCCCTTCTTAAATCTCTTGGCGCGCACGCACGCGAGCACTACCCCAGCTGCTCATACGGTGTATACCCGATTGAAAATGACTCTGCTGTTGCCATTGTACTGGTCGCCAACAAGTACTCCCCGAACAACTTCTGGTGGGTTTCATCGGATATCTCGCACAACTACTGCTTGAATTGCACTGGTCGTCAACAATGCTAACAACAATATACAGGAACGGACGCTTCCGTGCTATATACCAGCTTCCCGTATCGTTATCATCGTCGACGGTGACTGGAAAGATTCACGTTGACGTCCACTACTACGAGGACGGAAACGTCTCTCTTAGCACTACTAAGCCACTCTCAATCTCTATCCCGTCTGTCTCCGCTGAGACGATCATCTCACGCATTGCGACTGCTGAGCGGGACTATCAGGAGGAGCTGAACCGCGCGTTCACACGTATGGCTGAGGGAGCGTTCAAGGCGCTTCGACGGCAGCTGCCCATCACCCGACAGAAGGTGGAGTGGGAGAAGGTTGGAGGATACCGATTGGGACAGGATATCTCTGGTGGCAAGGGACGATAGAGAGCGTCCTAGCGGGAGCTGTCCTTTTAGATTTATGGATTTTGCTTTTGAGTTGAATCGTAGCGATGATGCGGTCTGCCGTGACAGATATGGGCCGGCCAAGGGCGGACATGGAGCCGTTCTATGTACATGATTCTCGGGGAACGCTCTCATGAAAATAAAGAGGCGAGTTTGCTTATCTCTGTGAGAGTAAATCCTATCGATAGGAAAGACATATCAATTTTCTAGTTCCGCTTCATACACCGTTGCATTCGGGGGAATTTTTCCTGAGCTAATCGTGATCCAATTGGTTCCAAGTCCAGTATATTGCGCGATGTCCATCTTTCAAGCGAAGTAATAGAATCGCATATAGATCCGTGGAATTATGATTTGAATGCGCGCTTAGTCAGAGTGGGCTAGTACTTTTAGTGGTTATTGCGCCCGTCGGACGAAAGACCGTGGACGGGTCGGGCTACATCCGATCCATGTAACACTCCGTATAGATCTCTTTTCTCGCCAGCATTCTGATATCGAGCCGTATTACGTCCATAGCCTAACGGACCCGGACGACTCCCCCCCATCAGAATCTCTACAACTGTACTGATGGCCGCATCTACTACCACTACCGTCTCATCGAGGAAGAATCGGAATAAGGAGAGTCGCAGTCAGAGTCAGATCCAGAACGAGAAGACAACGACGGTGACAGCAGCTGCTAAACAGTCACCATCTCCCTCTCCCGGTCTTGTGAAACAATTCTCTAACTTCGCAAACCATGGGGCTGGGCTGGAGAAGACGCTCCGGCTGGTACAGGCTCTCGCGCAGGTTGGCGCGGGGGTTCTAAGCGATACAGACGAGGTGCTGGCCAAACGGTGCGCGTTGTTTAAAGGGCAGATTGCTTTGTGTGAGTGTCTACTTTATTATCTTACAGTTATTTTCTAGTAACTGATCTGTCCATGTGCTTTTTTTTTTCTCTTTATTTTTCATTCTCTGCTCTGATATTTCTGTACATTTTGGGTTTGTTCTGTTGGGCCGATTTCTTATTTACCGTGGATCTGTGTGTCTCCTTGCCGGTTGCATATGGGGTGCAGAAAGAGATGACTCGATTAATTACCATTGGTCGAATTGATTACATAGATCTGCATGAAATTTGCACCCCAAGGTAGAAGCATTGTCCTGTGTACCGATAACAAGGTTCTATTCGACTTGATTCTTTGTCTACGTATCTTCAAGAGATATAGTTGTGCACCCATTGACTACTAGCTGATTTCATGTTCCTTGTTCCATCCTCCTTTCCACAGCACGACGACATCTTCGATTTTTCAAGTTCCTCGAGTGCTTTGAGCGGTCATCCGCCTTATTATTCACAACTGGACAGAAAGAAGCCAGTAAAGGTGACCTCGTCCGGACGACCCTGGAGTTCGGCAAATGGAGCTGTTTGGGTATATACTACGTCATGGAGGACTTAACGATTGTAAGATCTTGGTTCTCTCCTTAGCTTTCACATTTCTGGATTATCCATAGCTGCTTCCCCGCGATAGCTACGAGACAATTTGGGATATGTGTCCACATTTGCTTACAGAACGGGTGAACAGTTGGACGCAATGGGGGTGTATCCGACCAGCTGGAGTGGCTGGGTGCTCTTCGAGGCACACAAGTTCTGGTTCTACGCGCTGATGCTATCGTTGCTGGGGTCCCTCTGGATGCTGCTCGTCACGGACAAGGGGCGGGCGGAGCTGAAGGCTTCTCCCTGGGTGAAGCGGTTGGTCATTGACGGATGTGATTTGCTGACCCCGGGCTCCATGGTGGGCTGGATCCCCGTGAGCCCTGTGGTGGTAGGGATGTGCATGGTGGTGAGTACGTTGTTAGCGGCGCAGGATATCTGGGAGAAGGCATAGATCCAGGCGCGAGCATGACGGTCACCGTTGCCATGTATCTCAACATCCCGTCTTTCCTTTCTCCCGATGTCTAAGTGACAGGATCTGGCGGCCGGCACAACCATGAATAGCCTTAACGTATAGGCTGAAATACTCTATCTGATCAGTAGATGGAATACTCACCTACCTGGATTGATAAGACTGTTCTGCGCACCTGGGATTTCCTTCCGAAGTATCTCCTCCCTGGGGATCAGCAAGCGGAAACCCCCATTGGCGGTTCTAGTTGCTTATGTATCTGATGGCGGGCACAATCCGCTAACATGACGGGGTTGTCGGTTGTTTTCCTCTAATTGCTCCCTTCATTCCCACGATCCAGTTCCCTTTGGTGATAGGTCCTTGATCAACCGTCGCCTTGCCATCCTCGTGACAAACCAGACGAAGGGCCTAAGACTAGCTTTCACAAGTATCACTCGAGTTTCCTTAGTAGTTCCTTAGTCAAGTCTCCTCCTTCTGCGCTTTCCCCCGTATCCTTCTGTCGACCATATTTTAAATTGCATTTGACAGGCGTTGTTAAACGGAGTCCCAATGGACGCAACTGGTTTATGCAGTGATGTGTCATGGACAGTATCGTTGTTCCTTTTAGGTCTTGATATTCTATGCCGTCTCCTGAATTGGACGAATACGATTTTTGTGCTATCCTTTTACGTTACTTGTATTGATCTTGCATTTCCATAATGAGTACACACATGTCCAGATGCATCGATTTCATTTTGCTTTCCCAACCATCATATTCAAAAAAAAATATTAGGGCTACATGTTCCCCGCCGGAACTCGCAGTTAAACAGACGGAGAAAAGGGGAAAATGAAATCAGGAAACTCAAGTAGCTATTTGCTATACCTGACGACGAAAGCGATCAATGCCTCATCAACCTCGGTGGGATGGGGTGCGCTTAGAAAATGTGCACCGCCCTTGACGACAAACAACTGCGCATTGGGGGAGTTCTTGAACATCTTGATCTCATGCTGGACGTTGGCCACTGAATACGTCATTAGTGCCCTATAGCGCGTCTTAGTATCAGCACTCTATCGTTAGACCAGACTAGGGTGGTCTATCATAGGGGACTGCAGCATCAATACGATCATTCTTGACTCCGACGGAAACGTCCCATCCATCCAGCGTGCACAAAACAGCAAAGACCACAGGGAGAAATAAAAAGGTTAGACTCACATGCAACCACATCACAGGGCATCGCACATCCCACAGACTGGAATGCAATCTATCGCGCTCCACTAGATTGATAGCGGCCATACGGATCCGCCTGCGGCCGTCGTCACCACGGTAGTTTTTCTTGATGGTACGGCGCCAGAACTCCTGCGTCTCCTTGGGACAGTCCTTGTTCGATGTCGATTAGGAAGTCGCAATATTGGAGATGCGGCTCAAAGTCTGGCGTCGACTCCTCGGTTGTCCAGCGCTCGATGTTCGGACGCAGCTCGCCGGGTCCATTCCAGCAATTGAGTTGGCGGGTGCGTTCGGACTCGTAGTCTAGAGAGGTTAGGGGGACTATACCAGTGATCTATTGATAGACGTCTCTATCAGAGCTGTTCTTGCATATATCAAGAGAGCGAGGTATACCTTCTCAGGTCTTAACAGCGCCATCCGCACTGTGATCCAACCACCTTGACTCGTGCCCAGTACGAAAGCCGTATTGATGCCTAGAGCATTCTAGCACTTGGAGATTCATCTCCGCCGTCTCCCAATAGGTCCAATTCTCGCGCTTGGTGCGAGTCTGGCCGTGACCCAATAGCTCGATGGCCAACAGGTTCATCGTATCTGTTAGCTCCTTATTGCCATACCGTTCGCGGTACAGCTCAGACGAGGTCTTGAACGAATTCACCTGACCAGTTCGGCTTCTTGGGGTCATATGGGTATGGCATCTGATAGGCGGCGTCGATGCCGCCTAGATGGGGGACGTGGACCGTCTTTGTGCTCGGCATGGTTAATTAACTAGTTAGAAGGGATATTGATTCTAAATCCTTTGTATAAGATGCTAAGAAGCAGTCAAGTAGGATCATGAACCATGGACCATAAATCCTCTATATAGCTTGAATTCTAGGGGCCCCTTAACTCAGCTGAGGGCAAACGAAGAGCTAAATGACATTCTCTCTGGCTATTCATTCATGGGAAATCTGGTACTGAACCCAACTGGGGGATCATCTATCTACCCCTCTCCTTCTGACTCGTGTTTGAGCGCTCGTGCTGTGGATAGCCATGATGTAACTAGGTGCAAATCAATCAGCGGACCCGCAGGGTCATCCATAAAAGAGAACTCAGGGATGTGAGATTTAGTCACATATCGGGTAAGATGAGATGATGATGAGTCGGATTCCAACTTTCATCTTGAACTAGATGGATCCGCATGACTATAATCGCCGGGTTCGGATCGAGGCTGTCATAGTGCGGGGTAGATATTTAATCGCTGCTGCTGATCACGCTTATTTCTCCTCATTCATGATGAGCTTAATTGTTGACATTTGGTGTACTCATTCGTCAATGGTGTTGTCGAGATGTCTACGCTAGTGATTCTCCATAGATGGTTTCCAACTCGGCGGCGACATCGGGACCGTGTCGGCCACTCATCCCGACGGCCCGGATGCCGATGTTGGGATCTGCATCTATATCTCGATCCAGGTTTCGCTTTTCGAATTGAGTGATAGTTCATTACTTTATAATAGAATGGACAATATTAACTACCTAGTTCCGCAAATGTTTGTATTTAGCATAGCGACGTTCGGCTAGTCCGCTATTTCCAGTATTGATTCGTCAGGAAGGCTGCTTCCTCGACAACTCTACGCAAAGCAAGATCCCTTCGACTTCGGGATTCGCGGTTTTCAGGATATCTCTCACTCCTCGCTTCTGTAGAAGTTCTGTGTATTCAGGCTGCTGGTAAATATTCGTCTCCCTCGACGAACAAGTGGGCGGATAAGGCATCCACTAGACTGTTTCATTGCGAGAAGGGCAGCACTGGAAGTTCGGCTTCTGAGACACCCTCTTTGGCATCAGACGTCAGACCATCCTCCAGAAATTTCCGATCACGGTAAATTTGGAGGAAAAACCAGGCTCGATGTGAGTAATTTGCGGGGTAAAGGAGGGGAGGAACAGTAAGGCAAACGGACAACCAAGGAAGACCATGTAAGATGGACCATAATTAAGATCAGGGGAGTAGAGGCTGAAGACTCGACTGTATCGCATTATAGATACTGTGTTGCGAGAAAAGGTGAAAATAATGATCCTCAACTTGTTAATAGTGTTCCCCCCCTCTAGGTTGTACTTCTAGCACCTTTGGAGACTCTGTCTGTAAGGAACTAGAGTTCCTAGGAGCCAGCTAACTCCAGGTTGGCTGGCGAAGCGAGGGCAAGACGACGTCGAGTCGCTTGCGAGTCGCCGTTCGGATAATTACTTGGTACTAGGACGTGCGCGAAGGGTTCTCGGCGGTGCAGTTCTAGTAGGGTCATGACAATTATAAGAAATTGTCTTTTTTCTAGATTATTATGAATTGTCGCTCACGCATAGGTACTGGTACTTTAGATATTAATAGGTTAACTGTTAGGCGTCACTTATGAAGTATATATATATTCTTGCAAGTAACAGGGAATATTTACTCCCGGAGACTACCTTTTTTTTTACTCCCAACAAATTTCATACCTCGCGGATAATTTGAGTGCATGACTGGCAGGCCTTCAGCAATTCATTATCGCGTGTATCACTCACAGTTTTCCTATAAAGATAGGAACAACAAGAGCAACTTGAAATATAAAAAATACTCCTTTGTCCCCGGCAACTAGATCCGCAAATAGATTAGTATAGTTCTCAAGGTTCTACTTGGTGGAGATCTCCACAACCCCCTTGCGTCGTTAGCACTATGGTCTGTATGCCCCTAGAATGTGTGCACCACGATTCTTGTGGATGATGGTTGCATCTTCAGACTAAATTTGTCTCTTTATGCTTGCTAGAGCATCCATCGGTAACTGGTCAGGCTATATCTGAAGGTTGACATGTGATGCAGGATTTATATACGTAGTGTCCTGTTCATGATTTCCACTTGATCAACTAGGGCAATAGCTTCTATGAATTTTGCTTCATCTTGCGAAGTTCTGCATGAGACACATGTGGGCATATTTCAATAACTTGTGGAGTGATGCAGTTTGCAGTGAGATGACGGGTTGTGATCAACAAGAGATTCCATTAACACAGGCCATGTGAACTCTATGTTTCTTATTCAATAACTGTACATTCATCTATCCATTTCCCCCAGTAATCTTGTTAGTATGTTGGTGCAGTCCACAAATATGCACCTTCTATTCCAAGGAAAGCGCTGTTCAGACCTATCCTATCTCTTGCTTCTACCGTATGATGATCTAGCAAAATATTATTAATATAGCGTGGATACCATCCACCCTTCTAACGATATTATGGGGCGGGAACCAGTATACGACTAGTATTCTCCATGTAAGCTTACAGCAAATGAAATAGGTCTGAAGACATTATATTAATACAAACTATGTTTCAATTTCGGAACTTCCGGATACATGTAACAAGACTATCTTCCGTCGAAGCTATTATATCCAGATATTACCAAAATATAAACGGATTTGAAGCAAAGTATCCGCTATAGTATCACACTATTTTACCTAGAATGTATATCGTTCCAAATTCCGTGAGGCCAATGGCGAGTGTCGCTTAGAATTGGAACATTGCAGCGGCGAGGACACCGAGGGCGATAGTGACGGCGGGCAACTGGAGACTCTGACCCGCACCGGTGAATGCGAGCACGGACGACGAAGGAGAGGCAGCAGCGGAAGGAGAGGGATAGATGTAGCCACCAGTGGCAGCGGCAGACTTGGAGCCACCAGGGACGATGGCAGAGCCCACGGGGTAGGGTGCAACGGAGAGCGTAGAGGCACTGCCTGGGCAGCTGGTGACGGTGTTGACGATCGTCGAGGCGGCCGATCCTGCGCTGGAGAGCACGCCGACAGGGACAACACCGCTAGGGGTCTGCACTGGGGCAGAGGGAGCAGGAGTCTCGACGCTGCTCGGCGCGCCAGCTGGGACGGTCTCCGACGAGGCAGATGATGGCACACCAGAGGAACCAGCAGTCGGGATAGCGGTTGAAGCGGTAGGGACCGATCCAGATGGGACCGTCTCGGACGAGGAAGAGGAAGGCACAACGGAGGAACCAGAAGTTGGGATAACGGTTGAAGCAGTAGGAACTGATCCAGCTGGGACGGTGCCCGAAGAGGAACCAGCAGGCGGGATAGTGGTTGAAGTGGTAGGGACCGATCCAGCTGGAACAGAGACGCTAGAGGTGGTAGGAATAGTCCCAGTTGTGGAAGTAGGGACAGTGGTAGCTCCGCTGGAAGTAGACGTGTGGTCGTAGCAGTCGGCCTCTCCCAGCACGGCCAGACATAGGTTGATAGGGATATCAACCAGACCGCCGTTGTCGACGGTCTTCTGCTGGCATTCCGCCTTACCAAGGACAGCCAGGCAGACGTTGACGGGAACATTAATCAAGGAGCCAGAGCCTCCGGAGGTGGTCGCTTGATTGCACTTGGCCTCACCCAGAGCAGCAACACAGGTGTTGACCGGCACGGAGATCAGGCCATTGGACACGGTCTTCGACTCGCAGGAAGCCGTACCGAGGATAGCGGCACAGAGACCGACAGGAACAGAGATCAGCGAATCGCGAGCGGACAGCGGCTGGACTGATATCAGCATATAATTCAAATAATATAAGAATTATCAGGTTCTTCATACCGAGATGATTGCTTGCTTGCACTTGGCCTCACCCAAAGCGGCAATACAGGCGTCGACCGGCACGGAAATTAGGCCATTAGACACGGTCTTCGACTCACAGGAAGCCGCACCAAGGATAGGACTCACAGGAAGCCGCACCAAGGATAGCGGCACAGAGATCGACGGGAATGGAGATCAGCCCGTCGCGAGCGGACAGCGGCTGGATTGATATCAGCATATAATTCAAATAATATCAGAATTATCAGGTTCTTTATACCGAGATGGCTGCTTGCTTGCACTTTAGGC
This sequence comes from Paecilomyces niveus, assembly GCA_003116535.1. NCBI lineage: Eukaryota > Fungi > Ascomycota > Eurotiomycetes > Eurotiales > Thermoascaceae > Paecilomyces > Paecilomyces niveus. The sequence goes on along the minus strand of QEIL01000226.1, from coordinate 74,202 downwards.
CATTGGAAACGCTCTTTGACTCACAGGAAGCCGCACCAAGGATAGCGGCACAGAGATCGACGGGAATGGAGATCAGCCCGTCGCGAGCGGACAGCGGCTGGATTGATATCAGCATATAGTTCAGTAATCTCAACGTTATCAGGTTCCTCATACCGAACCGGAGGCAGATCCGGCGACTGCCAAGCCAGCTGCAATAATGGAAGCGACAGTTCTCATTTTGTCTCGAGGCAGAAAAAGGCACGAGAAGATTAAGAATAGATAGGTCCTAAGTATTAGACAAACGAATGACAGCTAAGATCCCTAGCAAAATGAGTGACAGCTGCGATCAGCGAAGGAGTGTCTGGATGAGAACTGAGACGAAGAACAAATTGATGACTGGGGGATCTCGACCAATTTGTATGAACGATTGGGCTATCTCGAGTCCGTCTCGAGGACCACAGGGAGATCGGATGTCCAGGGCATGGTGCCGATCCAGCCAGTCCAGAACAGTCTTCCCCTTCCCCCCATCGCCGCATGGGGCCTTGGGGATATGCAGGTACAGCCGCTGTCGTGTCCCCGGCACTGGCTAAGGATGGCCTGATCCTGCGTCTCATTTCATTATTCCCCTGGTAGGCTAGCTGTTGTACTCCGTAGAAGGAGCAGACCGCCCCTGCCACTATCCCCTTATGCACTAGAATCACCGAGGACCACATACTTGGGATTAGCGGATGTAGCCTTTCACTGTCATTATCGACCATGAAGTTTTTAGACGAGGCGTCTCTAACAGCAAGGAGTTTGTAAGGTCGGGCAATCTGTAGATCAAAACAGGAGCTCTCCATGCAGCCTTATCTCAGCCACGGCGCATGACACTGTTCTTTTCTCCGTATCCACCTTTTCAAGGAGCACCACTCATCCTGTGTGCCGTAGTTACGTAGCTGTCCTTGGATGATAATCTAAACGCGTCAAGGATAGTTTAATAGTGTGCCTCTCCATGAGGCGCGACCCGCCTGGACTTCAGCACTTACCATTAACATAGAATGATCGCCGTCGGCTTCGAAGATTAGCCAATTGTTTAACTGCTTAGATGCGGACGCAACAGGGTTCAACCCACTAGATAAACCCAATTCCCCGCTTCTAAAGGGGAACGCGGAGAGAATCTATCAAGTTTGCCTCAAACATGGAAGAGACTCTGTCCTGCAGACCTGGCTCACTGCGGTATAGAGCATGGAGAATACTGGGCAGGATTTGTACTCCGTAGGATCCGTTTCACTAGCATCATCTGCAGTGCACCAATAGAATCCATAGACAGCTCAGAGGGGCAATTAAAATTAGATTGACAGCCCTTGCTAAACTACCGGAGCCAGGTGACTAACTTGGTGACCGTTTGAGAGGGGCTCGGAAACGGTCATTATGTGAGATTAACAGTAAGAAGAAAGCAAACAATAAAGTCTGTGCCGTCTGCTGACTCGTTGGACTGTCTGGCATCCGCACATGAGTGATGTTGAGATCGGCGTCTTAGGGTCTCAAAGCCAAGGATTGTTCTCTGTCCGTAAGCCTCTTATGCCATAGGTAAATTAGTCGTTTCTCGATGACGGTCCTGTCCCCTGCTGAGCCCTGATCTTGCGCTAGATAGTGCGCAAAGAGTCGGTCATGATTCATGAATCATGATGTAGTCTAATAACGGGGGCCAAAGTACCGAAGGTGGCTCAAGAGAATACGAAGCCAAATGCAGTTTAGGAATAGTCACCAGGAGAGGTCCGGGTCGCCTTACCAACTAGCCTTAACTGATTCGAGTGTTGCCCTAGGGAAGCAAAGGGGTTTTTACCCGGCCACCCCGCTGATCCCTTGCTGTCAAAATCCATTAGTCTCAACTGTCTTAGCGTCAAATTTGTTTCCTGAATTACATCCTCACCGCCCTCTTGACAATATTTTTCTCGGCACCCTAGCGAAGCATGGGATGAAATAATAGATGAACGACAAAGTCACAAAAGAGATCGGGTTTTCGGAATATGCCTCTTTGGAGAGGCACCGAAGAAGAACCGTATACGGTAGTCAGCGCCACCTGTTTTTCATGCCCTTTGCAGCCTCAATTTCAATGCCGATGTCCCGAAGCTATCGTACCAGTAGTACCCTGCATAGGTTCTAACCTAATAAAGTTTTGTTAATTAATCTTTCCTCTATGGCCAGATCCAGCCTCCTTGTGGGTTACACAGTCACCTTACGATTCAAATCGATGTCATCAAGACTGCCGATATTTTCAGTCTAGCAAAGCAAGAGTGACAGGAAGATATACCCAAGTTTTTCTAAGCTGAATGCAATGGCCTAACGTCAGGGTAGCTGTCTCACACACATTTCATCATTTTTCTATTTCATAAGCAATCTCTGAATAGCGAACCGCGGAGGGACACTTATCTACATCTGCATGCGCCACCAATCTCTTATTCTTTGTTTACTCCCAAAGGCTGCAACTTAGGGTCACCATTCCCACTGCACTACTTCCTGCACGCGACAAAGATTACTTCGGTTTCGTATGGGCTAGACCTCACCTTAAGCCACCAATAGGAAATCGATTCCGAGGGCAATAATTTTAAAAAATCTTTTCTAGCTTGATGCCCGATTTATGGAGCTGTAACACAGGCAGGAAGCTCAAAGATTGTTCCCACCAGCCGAATCCTTGTAATTCAACAATGATCCAATTGGTTCACCCTCTTCCTTCCTCGGGCTAGTGTCCATCCAGCTGACATGTCCAGAGTCCAGACTCAGATGCTTCGGCTGCTGCGTACCCGACAACGTGTCGTGTACGAGACCAGGATCCGCGGCCCACTTGTATCAGTAACAGTCTCCAGGAAGTGACAAGGAATATTAGCATCATGAAAATCCCTCAAATATGTCACACGGAATAATCACGTAGAAATATCGCAACAAAAGGACCGCTTTCAGAAACCCTATTATTCCCTGAGAAGTTTATAATAACAAGCGAGAACAGGCATCAAATCTGGTCAAGAGGAATTTATTTCTCGCTCCTGGCCTATGTAAAAACATGACACATTTGAAGATAGGAAATTTTACGAAATACACGAGGTTTTCTTTTCCCCTTCGCCATTAAGCTACGTATCAATTTCCGAACGGTCTCATATCTGACTTGGACCAAATACTTAGTTAATTAGATACCAGAGTCATGATAGAGCAACGAAGGCAGCACCGTCGCTGCAACTGAAACGATCTATGCCTATGAAGCCCCATGATGTTCATAAGTCGTCTAAGCATCCATTACAAACGAGTCTCCAAAAACCGGTAGAACTGACGGGGATAATAGTTTCCCAAGGAAGGGTCGAGGATCAAACAAACTAGAAAATCCGTATAGTCCATACATTCACATTTTACCTATTGAGATAGGTTACTGACATGCCCATTATATTTTCCCGATTGCATTACCCAATTAGAAAGGTACTTCAGTGGCACATCATTCGATGTTTACATCTGCCACAGTAGTATGGATACTTTGTACTAAATAGTGGAACGTCCTATGGAGACGTGCAATTTGGGAAGTATGAATAAATATGGCTGGCGACTTAGGACCTACATGGTTATACTTGGAGGTATATCTACACCCGTTCTTAAGACTTTAGCTATATAGTGCTCCACAAAACCTTCCTTCTGATCTGACTGGCGCTGAGAATTGTAATAAACTCCAAATATAAACTCCAAATATAACCGGGGATCTACTGTCAGTTTCGGATCGTAAACCTTGCGAAAGGACACGCTGGGACTGCACTACGCTTTCCCTAACCCTGATTTTTCGAGACTTGACGGGCAGAGTCAAGACAAGAACAGGGAGAAATACACCACAGGTGGAAAGCTTTCATGTTGCTAGGCGAATAATATAGTGGAGGTCTCCCGGAGATCTGGGTGTAAAATTAGTAGTTACCGCATAGACATATTATGGATTGTCCTTACGAGACTTGTCTAGTGGTGTTCAGATTCGATACGTCTAAGAACTTAAGACTTACGACTTTTATCAATCGTGATCCTCTCCTTGGTTCATATATGAGCAATACTTATTTTGATTTCTAGATTCTCTTGCCCTACCAGGGAAATGTTTTGCAAATAAACCAGATTCTTCTACGCAAAAATGTTACCAATATCGACACGCAGCGCAAGGGATGACCGTTCTTGACATCGAAGATATCATGTGCAAGACGCAGGAAAAATCAAACTCTCCAGGTCAAGTAAGTTATCTACTCAGCGTATCGCAAGAGGAGTGCTTTATCTAGATCTCGGAGGGAGGTACGCGGAACAAAAAATGATTCTGAGCGTCCAATAATTCCTCTTACGTGGCAACGAATATTGGTGCTACTTGGATTTTACTTTTTGGGCAATAATGTGTTACCTTGGAGACTCCCTACACCTTAGGCTAAGAGATGGCCTCACCTTGTCATCTACTAGGAGAATAACAAGCAGGAAGGACAACATGATCAGTGTTGAGAACAATTACCACCTTCGAGATTTAGGCGCTCAACAAATGCTCGACAGCCAAGGGCTCTGTCTACCCATACATCGATGAGCACGAATTGGCACCTCGAGTTCGGCTCACATTACTTAATGAATATCGTACTTGCCCTCCGATTCTGGCGCCTTGCAGCTAGACTATGCTTAGTGGTCCGTGGGGCCTTGATATGGTCAGACCCGGCCCGTCCGCTTCGCTCGTATCAAGAAGTTTTGCTCGGAGGATTTCGGTCGTTTGACCTCCTAAATTTAGCCGGTGGCTTGAGCTGTATACCAGTACACTTTTGCTCGCGTCTCGTTCGCACTTGCCTGTTCAGTTTTGAACAGAACTATCAACGACTGCGCATAGAAGCGGGCTTATAGACTCGATTATAAAAAGTTATCGTCTTGCTCCTGCTTTCGAAAGCTGGTTCAACACAGCCTTGTCTCAGATAACATTAGATACTTGTTCAAGCCTCAATGCGCCAGATAGCTCTCTCCAGACTCCAGTCCATGATACAACTGTGATCTCAACCTTCTATTCTATTCTATGTTCGGAATTGACGGGGCTGTTGGGATCAGCGGACGCCGTTGCTTTTAGCGTGTGACTAGTCCGCCGTTGCTGCCGAGTGTATAAAGTAAGCAATTTGAAACGAGGAGCAACTGAAATAAGATTAGCGTGGTCAAATGACCTGATTTAGGAGGTCCAGGGACCAAAATGCTCTTCTCTCTGCTGCCAAGGGCCGCCGCAGGATTTGGGGGATATTCAGGAACACAAACCGCATCTTTCCTTGCGCATGGGCTTGACCTGCTTATCTACTCCTAAACGGTGATGTTCTCAGAAAGTATCTCGGGATTTCTCTCCGCGGACGGTAGCCCGTTACATCCGTCTCCAAAGTGATCTACGGAGTAGTCTGCACTTCATTGCTGCCAGTGCTGGAAAGCTTCACCGGGATCTTCAGCCACCGGATCAGCACCAAATAAGTTTATCTTATCTCATTGGCTGAAGTTTCTCTTCCCGTATCAAATCCCCGGAAGATCTCAATCCCTCCACCCCAGGGCCTACTATACTGTTCGAGGATGGTGTCCTTTCCTAGACTGCCTTCTTAGCCTCCCGGTACGGAGGATTTCAGCTCCTTGAGAATGTGCTTCGCTATACTCCGTAGATCGACGTGGACTTTAGGGTGATTCTGTGAATGATCTCCTAGCCCAAGAACAACATGCGAAAACCATGAGAGGACAAGTACGGACGACACCTCGATAGCAGCACTCTAAATATCATGACCAATACAACTGGCATCAGACGGTCGACCGTAGGAAAACCTATTGAGCTAGGCCCATGCGGTTTTTGTAAAAGGATAGCAGGTTCCCTCAGCGGAGGGAGACATCACGTTAAGCCTCACTGGGATTTCGAGGATGCCTACCTATCACCTGCCCAACAAGGCGATGAACAATTAAGTCTCAATTTACTCGCCGAAACGCTTATCGGCACTTCTAAAGATTGAAGAAGCTTAGTTTCTGAGCCTACAATGTTGACCTATTTGGACGATGGAACTGATTGCAGCATCGGCGGAGAAGGTTCAGTGTCCAGCATGTCCGGGCGATCGAAGAATGAGCAGATATATGATCCTTTAGCTCCCCTCTTCTGGTGATGAGTGGGTTCGGACTATCTGCTTCTTGTCCTCCAAGCAGCCCTTCACACAATGAGGTCTTCTGTCTTTCTCCTTGGAGCCCTAGCGGCCGTTGCTCTCGCTGTCCTAGCTCCTAACACCTATGTCCTTCACGAATGGCGAGATGTGTTGCCTGCCTTGTGGAGCGAAGGCGAGCGTGTTCACGGGAAAACCATCCTACCTATGAGGATTGGCTTGACCAGTCAAACCTGGACTGGGGCCGTTGCCTTCTCATGAAAGTGTAAGTTATCTAAATCATTTTATTGGTGATGACTACCTGTTCTAGGTCGACCATACTTCATCAAAATACTGTCAGTTTTACACTGCAGAGGAGATCCGCGACTTGTTCTCATCCCCAGAGGAAACCATCCAGAGTGTCCATGACTGGCTCGAGTCAGCTCGTGTAGCTGGTAACACGATCACCTTGGTCAGCCAACAAGAAATGACTACAGTTTGATGCTGCTGCGGAGGAAGTCGAGATACTCTGCGCACTGAATACTACATACACACGCATTCCGCGACCGAGAAGTCTCACGTCACATGCCACGAGGCACTAACTCTGTCATTAGCCAAGGCCAAACTGAGCTGATTGATATTGCAAAATACTATGTTCCGGAGTACGTGCGGGAACACATTGACTATATTAGCTGGGCATAAAATATCTTGGCGTTGGAAATGGACGTTCATCTTCTCTTGGAAAGCGTACCAAGAACTTCAGAAAGCCGCTTACGAAGCCCCTGGACCTCTCTCTTGATTTTCTTGAGGAGGCGCTGCTAACGACGTGCGATCTAGTTGTTACTCCAGCATGCATTAAGGGTAGGGGATGGAAGCTGACAGATATGCAGCAATATACAACATTACGGGAGGGGAGAAGGCAACCCCCGGAAATGAGCTTGGAATATTTGAAGATATAGGGGATTTCTAGAGTCAGGAGGGCCTAGATCTGTTCTTTACGACCTTTTATCCGTACGTCAAGGCAGTCCTACTACGTGATTATAGTACTGACAGAGCACTAAAAAAAATCCGCGCCGGCCCTCACCCAATGTTGAAGGCTATTGACGGTGCTAAGGCTCTGAACTCTGTGCTAGAGGTGGGCGCTAAATCGTATTTGGACTTCCAGATCTCATACGCAGTTATCTGGCGGCAGAATTTGGTTCTTTTCTAGACGGACGATACGGTCTACGAGGACAACTATACATTTCAGGGTTTCCTGAACACCTTCCTCGATGCAATTGACGGCTCGTACTGTACATACAGTGCTTTTGGAGAGACTGGAAACTCAGATCTTGATCCTCCCTACCCAGACCCTGCGGCTGGCGGATACAAAGGTCAATTACAGTGCGGCGTCTACAAACCGACCAATGCCATCTCTATCTCCTATGGGGCTGCGGAGGCAGATCTACCTACCAACGACGGTAGTGCGATGAACCCATGAAGCTTGGCTTACAAGATATTTCGATCACCATAACTTCGGGTGATTCTGGAGTAGCTCGCCGAAATGGAGACCCCGACACGCCAGCAACTGTCTTGGTAAGGATGGGAAAGCTTTTGCTCCCGGCTTTCCAGATAGCTACCCGTACCTCACCGCTGTGGGAGTAACTTATCTTCCGACTAGCGCTGATGCGTAAAGACGAAGAAGTGGCGGTAACGGCGGTGGCTTCGGTAACATTTACAAGGCTCGAGACTACCAAACAGACGCCGTCGTCGCCTACTTCAAAGAGGAAGACCCCCCTTACAAGTACTACGAGAGCGTCGATAACAGAAGATTTATTGCCAACGGCGGTATTTACAACCGTATCGGCTGTGGATACCTTGACGTTGCGGCCGTTGGTGACAAGGTCGCCATTCGGACCTTGGGAGCACCAACTCTTATCGGCGGCACATCGGCTGCAGCTCCATTGTTTGGAGCGATGCTTACGCGTATTAATGAGGAAGTTATTGCAGCGGGAAAGCCAACTGTTGGTTTTGTTAACACTATCCTCTACGCCCATCCCGAAGTGTTCAACGACATCAGTAGCCGGTTTCTATTCGAGTCTTGTGCCACTGGAATGAGTGCCATCAATGTATAAATGCACTTCTGGCCGCACTAGGTGTATATCTCAGTCCCTATGGGTAGAGTTCATAAAGTTCACTTATTATTGGGAAGGTCGCTCAATTCTTTTCACATTATCATCAGTCAATAACATACAGGTCGCAAGTATTAGGTGCCTAGTTTACACAGTATATCCACCATGTTGGGATGTCTGCGGATGGTCCTCGTAGTATTCCGGCGATTGTGTATCTCCAGTTGATGCATAGGAGAAATTTGTTCAGCATACGAAGTGCCTTGCAATTTAAGATTGGCCGTGGCATGAAGGCATAGCGATAAAGAAGCCAGTCATCGGGCAATATTTGTCTTTAGGGATTTCCATAACGTGCGCGTATCGCCTCAGGAACCGTCTGGAGCCACTCCCCTTCCTTACCCGGCTCCGGCATGATAATACCATGCTCCACCATTTCTGCCACATCGCAGAGATATACCCAAAAATAACACCCATCAATCCCTGTCTCCTCACTGCATTCACTCACAATTCTTTTAATCATTGTCCTTGTCGTGTCCTGCGATCGCCCGCTGCGGATATCGCCGCGAATCCAGATGTGACTTGGTAGGGCATGTTGGCCGGCAATGTAGAACGAACCAGGGACTAGCTCGCGGAAAATGATTTGCACAGCTAGAGGAGGCACCATATTCTCTTCACAATGGACCTTGGTAATGGTGGATGCAATTGTATGTTTCTGCTCATCTTCCAACTTTCCGGTGACCCATACCGTGTAGGTCGGCATGGTGATATCATGAAATGCCCCCGGGAATTATGAATACGTACCGGAGGTGTTTTCAGGATCTCTGATTTGATATCTTGAAGTATTCTGGCACGAGCACAGGAAAATAGATATATTCTGAAGTCTGCAAGTTATCGGGCGGTTTAGCATGTGTCGAATGAATAAAGTTTGAGCTTTCGGGTGTCGTCAAGTAATTGTCATAGCAGGTCATTGGAGGGTAACCATACAACAACACCACTCGAGGTCGCTTCTTGCATGACCTCCCCGCTACATGTTGGAGGAGGAAGCATAGATAGCATCCAGGGATCGACCGTGCTAGGAAGTAGTAAGCGGGCTTGAGGTATTTCAATCATTATATGGAATATAGCAACCGGTAACGACCTGCTCTCGCACGACATTATCCTTGGGTCAAAGTTTTGGGGACTCTGAATCATGTTACACTAGTCAGTTGACAATGTGACGGCAATTGGGCTTGTCCACTACATCAAAGCTTCTGATGAATGGTGCCTTCAGAAGATTCAAATCGCTTTGCTTGAAGTTGATTTGGCGATCCCTTTAAGCGCGGAGATATAGCTTATAGGTAGGTTAATCGGTAGGTAAACTCCGAGACCCCAGTAAAAAGACCTAAGCTGCGGGTTTCGAATTTGGTATATACTTTGCTTTAGCTAGCTATGTAATATATTTTTGCGCATTAGGCAGAAATGCTTTCAGGTCATCGAACACAAGCATGGGGATATAGAATGGAGCCTTCTATATCGTTCACAAGCGCATTGACGTCTAATCACTCTGCGCGCAAGGAAGCCATCTACATAAGTACTGTGCCCATCTTGGACAGCCACTGTTGGGGTAGATACTCATTTCAACTTATTTGGAGGGTACTACTTACGCGGCTAAAGCGATGCGAAAATATCTGTACCCCTCATCCGTGAAGTCATACTTCATAGGTTTGGGATTCCCGCTGGTCCGTTAGCTCCAAGGCAGACGTGTCTGAATGGACTTCACAGCCATGTCTAATTACAACATTTAATCGTCTAAGGCGCTTATCGAGACACCCACGAGACTTGAGACCTTCTTAATTCAGTATAGGGAACAACCCGGTCAGTACTTTGGGGCTGACTAGAAGAACGCGTAGATGAAGCGTAAGTACGGAGATCCTACGTTGATAGAGGATGACGAAAGGTGAGAAGACCCACTCGTTCATGATAGATCTAGCCATAACAAGATCATGAGCCGAGGGGCGTATATGTGCTATTCCATAGATCATATTCTGATGACGCATCTACAGCCTGCAGTCGTGGCCAAAACAGTAGAGATTAGCCTTGGCCTGTGAGTATTAGGCAAATAAATGTCTCCTCTTTGGTATCTCATGTACTACGACGTTAGCTTGCGATACCCTCATCAGTCCCACCTCGATACACCAAGGGTCCATGAAATTTGCGATGGTCTAGTTGTGGAATTTTATTGGTGAAGACGCTTATCGAAAGGATATTTAATTTTCTCCCTAGCCTATTCTTTCGGCTTCTTCCGGAGTATAGAGTACAGGAGTAGACGCCCCGGAATGTTTCAGATATTTGGCTGACCCGCAAGACTCGGAAGTGGAGAGACTATCGTGTTCATCGTGTTCGACAGGTGTTTTGAGATCGTCACTCCAGGCTCCAAGATGGAGTCGCTGACTCCGTTGATGCTGACCAATCCCGAGGGAGTAAGGCGCCTTAATGGCTGCACTAAAGAGATCCGACATGCGCAATCGGCGTAGTGAGGCAGGGTAGGCATACTTATGCACACCTTGTCTGACGTCTCAGAAGAACAGTAGTTATGCTTTGTCCATATCTGAACTAATATTGGTAAGGGTAGCCGCCTTTCCGATTCTGAACCCGGAATAGTAATCCAGTGAATAGAGATACTGAAATTGAGGTACTGGAAATATTATATAGAATATACCCTCCAGGCGGGTTTTCCGGAGTTTATAGAAATATAACGTTGTTAACGTGATAATCAATTACAAGCAACAACGTTCTCGAACTCGGCCTTTTCCACCATTTTCAGAAGAGCATCTGCGATTCCGTAAGAGAAGGCATAACCACCACCACCAAATCCGTACGCAGAGAGAAGTGTCCGCTCTCCGACACGTTCAGAATCTAAGCGGAAGCCACCCTTGCGTGAGGGACGAATTCCCACCATATAGCTCAGGTCAGATTCTGGTGGGTTAGCTGGAACAATCTCTGGTGCAAGACGGTGGGCTCGTGCAATCTCATCACGGGCGACATCCATATCGACATCCGGAGAACTGAGCCTGATCAGTATCATGATCCGAAGACGGGGATGTGGTTGACTCACGTTACATTGGGCTGTTTGATACCTCCGAGAATCACACCTTCCGACATAGGCCGAGGAATCACATAAGTATATTCCTTTCCGTTACGGAAATACATCCTTTGACAATCGGAGGTCTTGAAGAAGACATTCTGGCCTCGATCAGGATAACAATTGTCATCTTTGACGTCACTCAGCAGCTTGCTGCCCCATCCACTGGCGTTGATGAAGATTCGAGAATCCGGAAACATTGAATATAGCTCCTCGAGAGAGGAGACCTTTTGCCGGATGAACTTGCCACCAAGAGACTCAACCTTCTTCCCGAGATAGGGCATGTGCTTTGTAGGATCCGTGACTAGGCAATCATAGGACCACGCGCAATTGAAATTGGGCGGGAACTCGCTCGGGTCGAGTTCGTGGAACTGTCATGAAATGTATTAGAACATAGTTATAGTACGACCGCGATCTATGACTGGGTACTTACGTTCGAGACGACGGTCCTTCCCCAGATAGCTGAATTTTTCGTTGGTGCCTCCTCGAGATATTCTCTAGCATTGACAATACAGACGCCAGATTCCGGTTCTTCTTGCGCCATCTTCAACAGGTGTCGATGTGTCACTACCTGGAAGTATCGGTGCTCTTCTGAGAGGCCGCCCGCGGAATGCCATGCAGCTCCTGCCCATGCAGAGGCATAGAAGACATTCTGGTCCCCTGGAAGATATTCTCCCACCAGGATGACCTGGAATCCATTCTGGAGAAGCTGTCGTGCGGCTGCGCAGCCGATGATGCCGGCACCCAAGACGACAATCGGTCGTCTCGGGTACGGCAGGCTGCTGACGCCATTTGACGTGACCGACTTTCCCGTCATGGTAAGATCTCAAAATGATATATCGAATGAGGAGAGCCCTTAAGAAGAAGTAGATCCAGGAACCGTTGTCACGGTGGAAAACAGCTCCCAAGAAGACCGCGAGTGAACCAGCTGGCAGACATTGCGAGAACACACTCCCAACTCCTTTATATTCATCCTCCCGTCTCCAGCTGAAGACCCATTATACCACGGAGTTGTTACTCTTTTCTTGGAAGTGTAGAGCTCCGTCGGGTCGAGCCGCCCGTCGAGATGTGCAAGGCCAGAAAAATATTCCTATCGGCTTTTCGATAACGCGTGGTACCGTATCAGAATATCCCGACAAGGAAAATTCGCTGGCGGCACAGCCCGCGCGCACGCGGCGACGAAGTCTGGACGAATCGGCCATACCCCACGAAAATCGAAGCATTCTGACCACTGGAAGAGAAGACCCCTGGAAGAATCAGAAACACTAGATTGGTTTCCGTGCTAAGATCTGGGTACTCGCCTGGCGCCCCCGTTTCGCTCTCCTCGCTGTCCCCTTTAAGGCTCCTATCTCCACTGGAAACCCCGATCGAGACCAGGATTGGAGACGGAGACGATGGCCTCGCGCCCGCCTGGAACAATGGCCGAGGTCGAGAAGGATGCTAAAGGTTCTGAGCCTAAGGTCGTTTCCAGGTCTGCCACCCAACTTGTCGTTATTATTAGTGAGGATGCTGATGGATCCGTGGTGGTAACAGCGAGCTCGGCGTTATCGATGATCGCGAGGCGAAAGAGATTCTCCCATACGAAGCAGATGACTCTCCCTTTCCAGAAGTTCGTGCGGTAGTTCCCGCCGTCGATGATCCATCTCTTCCAGTCAACTCATTGCGGATGTGGTTCATCGGAATCATCTTCACGATTGTAAGTCGTCGTCGCTCCGGAGGCACGCCTCGCGAGATGGCCACGATGTTGACTCCAGCAATTACCAGATTGGCAGCGGTCTCAACCAGTTCTTCAATCTTCGCCAGCCCAGCGTCACCATCAGTTCCTTGGTGGCACAGCTGCTCGCTTATCCAGTTGGCTATGCCTGGGCTAAGCTCATGCCACTGGGCATCCTGAACCCGGACTGGGATTTCAACATCAAGGAGCATGCCTTAATCACGATCATGGCCAATGTCTCCTTTGGCTCTGCTGCAGCAACCCAAGTCATCGAAGCCATGGTGAAGTTCTATGGCCTCCCATCACAAGGCGGCTTCGAAGTGCTCTTCACCATCACGACCCAGCTGTTCGGTTTCGGTTTGGCTGGAGTCTCATATCGATGGCTGGTGTTTCCTGCTAGGATGGTCTGGCCGCAGGTGCTCTCCAACGCGGCTCTTTTGACCACCTTGCATTCCAGATTGAACGCTGTCGCGGACGGCTGGAAAATATCTCGCCTCCGCTTCTTTCTCTATGTCTTTATCGGAGGCGGGATCTGGTACTTCGTCCCCGGGTTCCTCTTCAAGGGGCTGAGTACGTTCAGCTTCATCTGCTGGATCGTTCCAAAGAATGTTGTCGTCAATCAACTTTTTGGGCAGACGACCGGTCTGGGGATGTCACTCTTGACCTTCGACTGGGCTCAGGTTGTCTTCGCCAACCAGAGTCCCCTCCTGGTTCCGTTCTGGGCTGGCATGAATGTCATGGGCGGTTTCACTCTGTTTTTCTGGCTGATCTGCCCAATCTTGTACTACACCAACACGTGGTATTCGGCGTACCTGCCGCTCATGAATTCGAATACCTTTGATAATACCGCGAAAACGTACAATACAAGTCGCATCATGAACCCCGATGGCACGGTGAATCAACAGGCCTACAGGGAGTACTCCCCCATGTTTCTTCCGGCCGCCTATGCCCTGACATACGGCCTAGCTTTTGCCAACCTGACCGGAATCTTTGTGCATATCGGCCTCTATCACGGCAAGGACTTGTGGCAAAATTTGAGAGGCATGGACAAGAAGGACATACACGCTCGACTGATTGATGCCTATAAGAAAGTTCCTTGGTGGTGGTTTGCGGCTGTCACCATTCTGATGTTCGTTTTGAGCATCGTGACCAACGAAGTCTGGCACACGGGCCTGCCTGTCTGGGCTGTCTTCTTGTCTTTCGTCCTACCGGTCATCTATTTCATCCCGGTCGGGATCATCAAGGGCGTGACCAACATCAGTACGAACCAGTTGAATCTTATTACCGAATTTATCGGTGGCTACGCATTACTCGGAAAGCCGGTCGCAAATATGGCCTTCAAATTCTACGGTTATGTCGCGGTGTCGCAGGGACTTGAGTAAGTCTTGAAAGTGGGTAATGGTAAAGGATAAGTGACTGACATCGTTTCTCCAGATTCGTTGCTGATATGAAACTGGCACATTACCTCCACATCGCTCCACGGACCGTCTTTCTTGCCCAAGGCATCGCCACCCTCGTCGGAGCGGTTGTCCAAACCGGTGTGACGGTTTTCATGATCACTCGCATCGACGGGGTTTGTGCCTCAGATAACAATGCCGGCTATAGTTGTCCACATGGCCGTGTTACATACTCGTCCTCGTTGATCTGGGGTAAGCTCCTGAATACCAGCTCTTCCCTGCGTATACTAACAATGTCACTAAGGTGCGTTGGGCCCCGGCCGTAACTTCTCGCCTGGTCAATTGTATGGCAAATTACTCTGGTTCTTCCTAGTCGGACCGCTGGCGGTTCTGGCAACGTGGTTGCTGTCGCGGCGATGGAAGTTCTTCAACTACCTGTCATGGCCGGTCATCTTCGGCGCCATGGGTCTGGTGCCTCCTGCTACGGGTGTGAATTTCTCATCTTGGTGGGTGGTGAACGTGCTTTTCAATGGTCTGCTTAAGAGGCGCAAGCCGGCGTGGTGGAGTAAATACAGTAAGTTCAGCCCCGTTTACTTGGCGCCATGGGACAACCTTGTTCGGACGTGGAGGATTGGCTGATTCCCCTTTTTCTGAACCAGACTACGTGTTATCCGCGGCCCTCGACTCGGGCGTGGCGGTTTCGACCATCATCATCTTTTTTTGCATCATCCTGCCCGGGGGAAAGCTGACCTGGTGGGGGAACAGCGTCTATTCGAACACGGCAGACGGCGAGGGTACGCCATGGAAGAAGCTGCCTGCGGTGGGATATTTTGGGCCCCTGAAGGGTACCTGGGAGTAAATTCTGTTTTTTATCGATTGCGCCATGGTTGGGGGAGATCGACCGTCCAGCTGGTACTGTACAAGCGCACCTTTATATAGCGGTCAATCACACACGAATAATAATAACAAGCCTCTTAGTCACGTACTTTTTCTTCTTCTTATTATTATTATCCACATGACGGACTGTCGCAATCATCTCTACCCGGCGCTAAGTCAGTTAGCGTACAGGTTAGGAACATCCATGGAAGATCTGCGCGCTTGCTGCGTAAATCAAGGATGTGGTGCTCTGTACTCCGTATGCCCGCGAAGTACGGAGTGTTACATATTCCTTTCCATCCCATTGAGATCGATACATGTTTTTTCTTGGTTGTGAGAAGAATAATATCAGTGATTGTATATGGGAATTTTGTACCATCTGTCACACCAGTGCCACAGCACGACACAAGTGTAAGGGAAAAATGTCATCTGCTCAGCAGTTTAATTTATCGTTCTTACATACCACTTGCTCCGTTATTGCGCATTTTGTTCATTTTTCGGTAATCATGTAGTATAATAATAATGTTGAAAGAGACAAACAAGCTTCATTTCTCGAGGTCCCATGCTCTTCCGCCATGTTCACTATCTGCCTTTCCGGTGATGTTACTTTATCCACCATGCATGGATGTGGCTGATTTTGGTGCGCACAGGCATCCAGGGCATTTGGCCAACGAACTGTGGTTCCACAGTCAATCAACCGTCGAGAATGTTTCTCAATGATCTCCCCTCTTCTTCCGCCTGACTGTGCTGTGAGATTCTGGTATAGAGGCGACAACGCCCTTTTCCTAGCTGGTGTTCCTGAACAGTATTGCTGACCTTCTTCTCTCTCTCCTTATCCCCGCGAACCCGAGTCTTTCTAGAACTGGGGCGACACGATCTGTTGCGCAAGAGAGCTGGTGGAGGCTTGCCGCATAACCGTCAGCCGCCGTCTTCCCCCCCCCTTTTCGCCGGTCGATCCATCCACCGCATGATATCTCATTGGTGACAGAGCGTAAGATCGTCAGCGCTAGAACCGCTCTAAGTTAGAAACGGTGGACGGCCAAGTGACGCCTACCATGGCTTAGATGCTGATAACTGATCCTCGGTGTTATCGGACCATCTAAATCCATCAGGGGCCGTTCACTGGAGCGATGGCAACAGGGGAAACCCGTCCGCTAAGCTTCACACATGATGGCACCGAACCTTTTCTCATGCAATCGTTGGACGAACTCCCGTCGGCCTTCGACAGTTAGAGTAACCTGATTGAACTCCCCTACTGGGGCAACTCTGGCTCCTCCTACAGGCGTTGGACGGCGAATCTTCGTCGAGTTATCGTCCCATCATCTTCCCCCGATCCGCCTCGGACACACGACACAGTCACCGTCCGCGCAGACTCGTGGTGATCATGGTGATGGCTGTTGCGGTTCGAGCCGACATCCTCCAATATGGCCGCCAGCACAACGGGCAGTGATAGGGATTTCCGCGAGCAGTTGGGCAAGTTCCGTCTCGACCCAGGCGTCGCCGCCAGCGTTACGTCCGAGCATACGCGGACGGACACCCTGCCGTCGCGCAGCAAGCGTGTCTCTACGGCGTGCGAGTTCTGCCGTAAGAGGAAGAAGAAATGCGACTTCAGATATCCCAACTGCACTGCCTGCACCCGCGCCGGTGTGCGTTGTACCGTCCTCGCCCAGGGCCAGCAGATCTTTAACGCCTCGGTGCCCCGGGACCAGCTCGAGAACCTCCAGAAGCGGGTGGAATGGCTGGAACATGTCATCCGCAAGAAGACTGGCACCGATGTCTCTGACATCCCAACTGGCAGTGCCGTGGACGGTGAGGGCGAGCTGGACTGGTGGTACCATGTCCCTGACCTCATCGCCGGGAACCAGACCGCGACGAGCCCCGGGGCGACCGATTCATCCAGCACAGGATCTCCTGGGATTGGAACGGAGCTTCCCAACATAGGGGAGATCTTTCGCGATAAACTCGAGAATCGCAGGCCGTCGATGGCCCGGCCACCAGCAGCACCTCCGAGAGTGCTTCGGCTGTCGTCTTTCGAAGAGGCCCAGACTGTTGCTACCGAGTACTTCGACAGTCTCGGATATCAATATCCTTTCCTCCACCGCGGGGAGTTCATGACCAACCTGAGGCGGATATATGACGGTGAAGCGGTGTTGGCGGAAGCACAATTTTCCTATCATATAACAATGGCTACGGCAGTGCTGATCGGGTCCTCGGATGGAAGTATGTCGTCGTCGTTTTATACCGCGAGTCGGGAGACGCTATCACTGGCGCTGCAGAATGAGGATTTGCCGGCGTTGAGAGCTCTCCTTAGCGTTGCCCTATATACAATGTTCTCAACGTCCGGGCCTAGTGTCTGGCATATACTGGGAACAGCCATGCGTCTGGCAACAAGTCTGGGTCTGCACAAAGCTAAACCGCCCGGACAGACGGTAGATCTTGCGGAAGACCAGATGGGGAAGCGTGCTTTCTGGAGCCTTTATAACCTTGATCGCCTCACTGCGGTGACCTTGGGGCGACCGGTCAGCATTTCGGACGAAGATATCACAACTGATCTCCCGCGAGAGTACGACGATAACTGGGTTGAGGCACCCGGCGCATGCGCCATGAGTATCCCAGTCCAAGTGGTTAGGCTCCGCCGGATATTCTCTCGGATCTATCGAGCGTGTAAGTGTTCTCTTCCCTATGGGTTCCGTTTCTATGTCAATGCCTAATATCGTCTAGTTTACAGCAACCGACCTCGTCCGTCTAGAGAAATGGTTGCTCAGATGATCAATGATTTCCGGACGGAACTGGACGCCTGGCGCAACAATGCACCCCTACTCCTCTCCGCAATCCATTATTCGACCAGTTACTTCGACTATCTCTACTATACGGCTTTATTACTTATGTACCGCCCTAGTCCTATCAACCCGGCTCCTGATCACGCATGCATTGTGGGCTGCGGAGACTCCAGTATTCAGGTGATCCGATCGTACTGGGATAGTTACTCTCTCGGGAAGATCAAATGGATCTGGTTGACTCTGTGCCAGATTTATTCGGCCGGGATCACTATCTTATGGTGCATTGAACAGAATATCCGAGCCGTCAATGAGGGTCGCCCCATTCTGTGGGAACCCAAGGACGATATGGTCCGGTATGGTGTCGATGCAGTCGTCGTGCTGCTCGAAGAATTCGGGAAAAGAAGAAAGGGCGTCGATCGGCTAGCCGCGACGTTCCAGAAGCAGAGCTCTGCCGTGCTCAGCCGGATGGTGCACTCGCCTCCGGCTATTGACGACGTGCTCTTGATGACCGGGCCCGTCCCAGAGCTCGATCCCGGAGTTGTTGAACAATTGTTCAACGCTTATGATTGGTTCCAGGATGAAGTCGCTACGTTTTATACCCTATAGTCTTGTCATGACGCAAAAATGTTTTTCCATTTTGGATATGGTGTCTACCAGACTATCTCGAGGAATAACAGGAATGTGACCCCCAGGAGCGATATACTCGTAGGCGATCTTTGGTTCTATCTCCTCAAAACCAATATGTCTGTATGGCGTTCTGTAACCCATATCCAGCGCACCACATTCCTTACCATTTCTAGCAATCCGGGAAAGGTGCAGACGAGCTAGTCACACCGCCTCGATAAATCACTTCCTGTCCTGGATCTTTGAAGACAGTCTCTTCATCTTCGACGGCGGAACAACCATTACCGACGTTGGCCACGAAGAGGTCAGGGTAGGAACTCATGAGTTACTACAGCTGCCACCGCTGACCACAACGTCGGCACAATTCATGTACATCTCCCGATTGCCGTCGAGGTTGAACCATGTCCAAGCGAACAGCTTTCCGTTTACCACATCAGATGGCACGATGAAGTCGTGTCTAGTCACTAGCGGGCAGCCTCCTTCCATGGACTGAATGATCTTGAATGTTCCGCCGTTGTCATAGCTCAGTGATAATTGACACGAACCACCCCCATGCATGGCGGAGCCTGCCAGTGTCATGTTGTAAGTTTGACCAGCGATATAGGATCCTGTGGCATGCCATGGAGTATTGTTCTGATATCCTTTGCAGGGAAAGTTAGAACCTGGAGGTCGTTAGCGCCAGTGCGTCATCGATAATGTAGGTTATCCACTATCGGAATTTAAAAGATTTGTTATGGAATAGTCAGTGACGGAAGGATCATTCTCAGGGTCGAACTTGCTGCGGAGAGGATATGGCCAACTCATCTCCATGTGAGCGGCGGCAATGCCTGCAATTGAGAGAAAAGTGATAACTAAAGTCACATTCATCTTGTCGGTTTGACGGACGATACTGTGTGAATTGTTCGGACGGTTGATAGTAGTCTTTTTGCAAACGATCCGAATCGCATCCATCTACATCCAGATAGATACATATACCACTTTGCCAATGTACCCGCAACAAAGATCAATCACTTTGATGCTCAATTTACGTTGCATGAAGGCTACAATGGCAACCAGGATACAATACTCTCGCAGAAAATCAATCATAAACCTGCGACAGTAGTCTTAAGTAATGTTCTGAAGTCCGGTCTGTCGGTCTGCCCTGACGCTTAATGTAGACATCGCACTCATTCCTATCCAAGCTTGAGCAGTATGAGTACGGAATGAACCTCGGGGGACGTCATTAACTCCTGACAAATTTCTTAAGACATTACGCCTCCATGCGCCTTGCACAATATGAAACTATGCCTGGCGTATGGACATTGGGATTCCACACATAAGGATATTAGCTAAGTAGAAATGGAAGGTAATGGTCCTGTGAAAGAAATGGAGAACTCTTTTTCAGTGTAGACCACTAACACTCCAAGGTCAAAATAGGATTCAAAATGAGTCTCACCTTGTATTGTGACGAATGACGGGAAGAGGCATTATCGAGAAGTTGTATAACTTTCATCTTATGGATATCGGTGCTCTTTGTCCCATACCTTCATTTAAACATTAGTCTAAGTGAATATATTAGCCGAACTGATAACATAGCAAGATGTGTGCGAATCGGACTGGACTTTTTTTTTTCAAGAGAGAATGTATAGATTCAGTCCTTGTTGCATTGCGGACAAGGTACCCCGGCATCTATTTGTGACTACACACAACGGGATAGGATGAATGTCTTTCCAGACAAGTATCATTGAGCGTAGACATACAGCAAATCTACCATAACCTACCTCTACGATTCTGTGGGGTCTGGTGAAGAACGGCTGAGATTTCGGTAGAATCTATTTCACTGAAGAGATATTAGGAATAATCGGGCGGAACTTTTCACGGCCTGAGACTTCCTTTCAATATTGGAAATATATCCACAAGCCATGAGGGAAATTTCATGCTTACATTGCAACTAGCTGGACTTATTGGATGCAGAGCCAGGTCTTCTAATGAAGCGTGACCGGACAACAACTCGACGTAGTAGTGAAGATCCACTGGTACTTCCCGGCAATAGTTTGCTTCGAATTCTAGTGGCTCCGACGGCTTGAGTTACAGTACCCCAGCGATAACTAGGAGCATTCCAACAATGCGATAGCCTCTTGTTATCATCAGGGCGATGATGAGGTTACAATCGGATATCATCCTCTTCATGCGCTAAGATAAACCACCGCTTCCGCAACTCTAGTCCCTCGGCAACATCAAATGATAAGCTCCATTCTTCCAGCACGGAAAGATACCGGTTTACGAGCTTCCAAAACAGGACACGGTAAGGTTCCAGTAGGCACTCCTAGAGAAGTTGGAATGGCTAGTCGGCAGTTTGACCTTCTCTAAGCCGTACACCTGATCAAGCATATCAATAGTCAACTTGAATGTGACACTTGATTGTCACTGCAATTTGGGTGACATGTGAAAAGCCAGTGTCTCACACAGCCTATTCGCCAAGCATAAGCCGCAGGTCCAGTTGCAAGCGCGAAGCCTCGCATCCCCTAACGAAAATATATCACTCGATATATATGTACATAAACTAATATTTGAATGGAGAAATCTGACAGATATATCTTAAAGGCTGTATCACCTATAAACAAGGACCGGAAGACTATCGCCGGCTCCGTCGCCTTTTCGCGGGATCTGAGAGGATAGCATAGCTCGTTACCGTTCTAGTGCAGCACTAGCTTGGTTCCTGTCGTAGATAACAGGTGGGTAATATATGTCCGGCGGGGTGATTTAAACGGTTGGTCTGGATCCCGTGATTATATCAGGTCAAACCCCAGGCAATTTAAAAGATAAGAGGTAGGCTGTACCTAAGGCTTGTGTTTCGCTAAAACAGACATTGCATTTCACAGTCAACAACAACTGTGCTCACCACTGCAGCGGTCATGGTCACCTTAACCAGTTGGCTAGAGAAACAATATGATCCGCGATATGTCGCAAGGCTACATGGATCACTACAACAACAAATTGAAAGTATCCGTGAAGACCTGAAAGACGTCAAGGCATTCTACAATATAGACATATCGGAAGAGAGGACTCGTCGATTGCGGACGTACTATAACGAACAACTAACGGCCTTGACGGAGACTCCATTTGAGCTATACGATCAACAAGGAAAAATCGATTACCTGCTTCTTAAGAATTATTTAGAGCGTAATTTGCGCCAACTGGACTTCGATTCCGAAAATGACCGCAAGATGGCTGCACTGCTTCCCTTCAGCGATACTATAGTCCGTATTTGCGAAGACCGACAAGGGATGAGGTCAATTGATGCGAAGACTGTTGCTCAAGATGTACACGAAGTTTCCCAGCGGGTGCTGGATGTAAGGAGTAAGGTCCAACGCGCTGAAATAGAGGTGGATAAGTTTAGCGCCTTTCGATCAGCAAAAACACTCGACCAGCTACGTCCATGCTTGCAGGAATGGTATGGTTTCTACAATGGCTACGATCCTCTGTTCACATGGTGGGTGGCTGAGCCTTATAAGAAGCTTGATCGCGACCTGACAGATCTTGCAGCAACAATACGGGAGAAGCTCGTTGGGATCAGTCCAGGAGACGAAGATGCTATAGTTGGGCAGCCAATTGGACGCAGTGGCCTGCTTGCAGACCTGGAAGCAGAAAAGATTCCATACTCTCCTGAAGAAGTGATCCAGATCGGAGAATCAGAGTATGTTTGGTGCGAAACCGAGATGAAGAAAGCCTCACGGCAGTTGGGTTTCGGGGAAGACTGGTGCAAGGCACTGGAGTATGTGAAGAGCCTTTATGTCGAACCGGGAAAACAACCGCACCTTGTTCGTGATCTGGCTCTTGAAGCTATCGAATACGTCCGGAAACATGACATGGTGACAGTCCCTATTATTGCAGCAGAGACATGGCGTATGTTCATGATGTCGCCGGAGAGACAGAAGGTCAATCCATTCTTCCTTGGTGGTGAATCTATTCAGGTTTCTTATCCAACAGACAAGATGGATCACGAATCCAAGCTGATGAGTATGCGTGGGAACAACATTCATTTTGCGCGTTCCACTGTGTTTCATGAATTGATTCCCGGGCACCATCTCCAACTGTTCACCAACGCCCGCTCGCGATCGTACCGGTGCCTCTTCACAACTCCATTTTCAATCGAGGGCTGGGCATTATACTGGGAGATGATTCTGTGGGATGATGAAAAGTTTCCCAAGACCCCGGAAAATCGGATAGGAATGCTCTTCTGGCGTATGCATCGTTGCGCTCGCATTATATTTTCTTTGAAATTCCATTTGGGTCAAATGACGCCACAGGAATGTATCGATTTCCTTGTGGAGAAAGTCGGACATGAACGCGCGACAGCGGAGGGGGAGGTGCGCCGCTCATTCGCGGGTGAGTATACTCCACTTTATCAGGCAGGCTACATGTTGGGAGCTCTGCAGATATACACCCTCAGACACGAGCTCGTAGACAGTGGTGAGATGACAGAGAAGGGGTTCCACGATAGATTCCTTGAGGAAAATCAAATGCCAATCGAGCTTTTCCGGGCTTTGATCGAAAAGAGATCTCTGAATGCGGACTACAAAGCATGTTGGAGGTTTTACCAGAAGCCTGTTTGAGACAACCCTACAGCCTGGTTTACAGCCAACATCTGCTGCTGATTTATATAAACCGTGTCTGATTGAATGAGAGATGATAGGGCAATGTGATTTCACACTACTCAGTGTTAATCTTCACACTATAGTAAATGGGTCTGAACCCCCAATGGAAATTGAATACGAGCTACCTCTACTCTAATGCGGCATAAGGACATAGAGAAATAGAAGACTACTATGAACGGCAGATCTAATCTGTCAGCGGGTTACAGTTGAGTATTATCTTAATGGAGTCAAGGACTTCGACTGCGAAAGAGCAAGAATATTTTCATTAGTTGTGGGACTGATAGAGGGCTGTCGATCTTTCCGAATAAAGGTTAGAGAGGCACAAGAGTAAAACTTAGATATAGCCAAATGGATATCATATGCTTCTCTCTCAAAAGGCTCTGAACAGTAACGACAAGGGAGAGATCTGATCTATGTCATATTATAAATATTCGAGATTGGACAGTGTCGCTCTATCATGTACAAATGATCACATATTTCTATTTGCGGGTATTCTTTACAAGCTTCTAGAGTTTCCACCGCCTTGTTTCTGAGGCCATCGGAGTTATATTTAAGAATTTATAGTATTTGCATAGTTTGTGGTTATGCAGTAAGCCGCATCTGTTGAAATGTGAATCCGGTGATTATCACTGGTACAATAAATAGCCGTATACATAGGCGACACTGATGAATATATAGTTTGAATATTGACAACAGGCGGCCGGCGTGTCGATGGCATCAGGCGTGAGGCTTGCTTGTCACCAACAAAGCCCTTCCTGTCCCTCACGTTATCTGAACCATCATACTTATTTTATCGAGTATAGTGACCAGCACCTCGAGATCCATCTCTCCTGTTGTTCCCCGCAACGTTGACCCAATTTAGGGTTGTGTCGGTGGTGTGTAAATCCCTTCCATGCCCTGTTCAACCATCTCGCTTCTTCAGCAACTCAACGATGTGGTCATTCAACCAGTATCCTCTTAACTCCTCCTTAGACATTGTTTTTGCCCCAGAAATCCAGCCTCGGCAGATGCCTTCCCCAGCTCCGCAATTGCAGTTGAACGGCTGATCCATCTCCCACTCGCTGCTTGGGTAGAAGAAAGTCAAGGCATCGCCGACCTTAAGAGACCGGTCGTCCACTACCCGGACCTCCATCTTGCCCATATCAAAGACCAGAGACGGGGCGCAGGAATGGTTACAGAAGACCAGATCCGAGTTCAGCTCGATGTGGGTGTCCGGACCGGTCTGCACAGACGTATATGCCTTGCCTGCTGGCGTCGCTCCGGTGATTTTGCTCAAGAGTGCCCCTGCGGGAAGGTTGACAAGAGATACGGCGCCTGAACCAAACGGTTTGTTGCTTCGAATAACCTTTATCAGGCTAGGGTGTGTCGGAGGTGGCGGCTGAGTCTGAACAGGCTGGGGATCTGCCATTGGAGCCATCGTGAGTCTTGGTAGAAGAGAGAGAACCGATTCGAACCGTGGAACAGAAATTTGGGGGTTCTGAGAATTTGGAGATGGATCCCAGGTGTAAGCAAGTTGAAATGTCGTACGTAAAAACGAGGAGGGATGCGGGGATACAGGTCCATTTATTCGTTATTTTATACTTTTCTCATTTGACCCAATAATGATTCCGTCCACGGTCATCGGACCCGATCCGTCCTGAAAAAGACACAGCCATGGGTGTCCCCAAACGATCCGAAGCGGCGGGGACCGGCTAGGGACAAAAAGTTGAGCTCGAAACGCTTCCATCAGTGCGAAGGTTGGGCATTCTTTTTGTCCTTTCCCTTGTGCCGAGGATGGTTGCGGAAAGATGGAACGGCGGCGCTTGAGCCCCGCGACGCCGGTGGATCGTGATCTTTGTATTTCGGACGTCATCATGGAACGGTGGAAGAGCTTGGCGGCACGTCTTTTTTTTTTTTTCCCTCAACAGATGCCCGTGATTAGGCCAAAGAAATGAATCTCAATGGAATATATAAGGGTCCTATGAACTACTGGCCTTTGGAAGGCAGACATCGCATATAACCTTCTAATCTTATGGTGAGGACGTTGCGAGATCTGTCGGAAGTAATCTTGGTCATTATTATTATTGAACGGTCCCCCACATTCGCGTCTCCTCCAGATCCGGTATCGCTCGGGCAGCATTGCCTATTTCGAACCGGTCAATAATTCATGATGTCACCACGGCATGAGCTTTTTCGGCTTTTTGCGACTCCGAGAGAAATGTGATCTGGTCTTGAAGCCACTTGACACCTCATTATGGGTGAATAATACCGCAATTGTTTATGACAGCTCTTTGTGTAGTCACGTTTGACACGTGGGATAAAAAGGATGTGGCCTCGGCGTTTTGCAGACCGGTTACTCCACGCGGCCTAGTAGGTACACTAGGGAGAAGAGATGAGCGGCATGGTGGCTATGATTATTACTCATGTCAGGCCTAGTCGGTCGAGTCCTTTCCGCTGAGAAAGTTTAGTGCTGCCTCTACAATGGCATGTGAATACTTCTTCGGGGTGACACTCGAGTTCCCATTTGTACACCCTTCACTGACCGTTGGCGCCTTGGATAGGTTGACAGGGATGAAGTATTCTCCTAGGCCTGTCATAAAGGTTGAGGGAAGAGATGAATACTGTCATAAATGGTGGCACTCTTTCAAAGTGAGCAACTGGGTGTCTACCCTGGCTCAGCTGTCGGAAAGGATACTTGGTACTTCCAAGACAACTCATTGACGGTATATTCTCTCCTAATAAGATTATAACGCCCTTGCGACGGAACAATGCTGTCAATTGGCGATCCCGAAAGCTAGAGAAAATAGGCGAAAGATGACTCCTGCGAAAAAAAGTATTCGCAATACCTGCGAATATGATTTTCCGCAGCGCCTGTGAAGGTGAGTAGTAGGGAATGATAAGAACTCGAGACACAAACAACATTGTTCATGGGTCAATATGGGTAGTCCCTCAAATTCTCTACAACTGAGGATTACACTGGCTTACCATTCGTCTTAAACATGGCTTATCCCTTGTCAAGATGTATTAAGTTGGACATCAACAACTCCTTCGATTTCTGAAAGGAGTTCTAAGTATGCGGGTCAACATCTCCAGCTTCTTTCCTGCAGTGCTCCCCCTTCTAAGGGGGGGGATGTGCAATCGAATACTGTATCTGAGAATAATCACGAGTGATGTCATCGCCACCATAACAGAAACCAGTCGATGAGTCAACGCATGTCACGTCTTAACACATTTACCTTTCACATAGACCCTTGCGATGTTCCGATCATCACCAGACATCAAGAATTTCTCCCAGATAGTCTCATTGGAATCCTCATCTTCGATGGGTGTAATGATGCTCGGGAGTTCTGTGTCGACGGTGTGGATCTCTAGGGTATCGAACTCTTTGCCCACCTCGAAATTCCCAATCTTATCGTCTAAGCAGCAAACCTGCGCACCCCCAAGCGTAGCGAGGAAGAAGCATTCTTTAAGCGATAGCGACGGGTCTTGCCATTGATGAGAACCTGTCATGTATTGGATATGACAAGGGGCTTGTCTCATAGCGTCGATGATCGAAGACGAATGCCCTCCACCACTTCAGTCCCGAGGCCTACTTTTATACCGCGTCGTAGGTATTCTCGGATGGGGGTAATCATAAAGATGTCAGCGGTGGTGTTGGATATGGGACAGTGAGACACGCCGCAATTCAATTCTTTAAGCCAGCTCATTTCGTACTCGTCAACGAAGATGCAGTGAGCCAGAATGGATCGTTCATTTAGCAGATTGAAATGTTTGTATAGATCTGCCTCATTCTTGAACTCGGGAAATAGTTCCTTGGTGATTTCCATCTCTTGCTCAGCTTCGTTGAAGTGAGTTTGGATAGGCAGGTTTGGGTTCTCCTTGGCTATTTCTCCAAGACCAGCAAGGACTTCATACCTTCAGGAGATGGCAAAGCGGAGCGTCAATATTGGCGTGACGAGCTTCTTCTTTGGATCGTTGGTCGTATGTGAGCGATAAAGTCTTTGGTCTCTTTTATGAACGCGTCCGTAGAGAGGTCGCGGTAACAATCCGGGGCGTTGCGGTTCATGTTGCACTTCCCAACATAAGCCCGCTGGCCCTTCTCTAAACAGATTTCAGCCAGGATCTTAGACGCCTCGCCATGCTTTGATCCGTAGTATGAGGCTGTCATGATCCCCTGTTTCAGAAAACCGGCAACATAAGACGCGTACATCCTTCCTGCGTATTCAGGGTCTTCAAATCTGGCTTCGTGTGGGAAGGTTGTCTTATTCAACCAGTCCATTATGATACGCTCTCTTCCAACTCCTCGTTGAGCCCACTGCGGCGCATGATTATGGTATCAATGAATCCGGGGCAAAGAAATTCCCCCCCTTTTCAAGTATTTGACTGGGAACGCCTCGGATGTATACCCAACCTCGGAAACGATGATGTTTACGTGGCCCTTGCCCACGTCTTTACGAAGCGCCTGGATCTTTCCATCTTCCTCGACGACTATCAGACCGTTTTCTATGATTTCGAGTTCATTTACACCAAGCCAATGGATGATTGTTCCGTGAAATGCTAAGGGTAACCCACTACGCTTCGGTGCCGGTTCTGCGATGTCAGAAACCATATTGTCGACCGTGAAATATTGAGGAGAGCTGGATGCTGGAAGGTAATTCGCAGTATGATTACACCAGCAATTGCAATCAATGGCTTTGAAGATGAAGGATATTGAGTGCTTTGGAAGCAAAGGCGTTTCATACGAGTCTGACAACTGCAGGCTATTATCATGACGGACTCAAGCGCCCGAGAAAAGTTTGACGCTGAATAATTAGTAGGATATGCCGCTCTGTTGTCTATTCTCAACATTCTCGATGTACGGTTGGTGGTAGCTGGAGGTAGCTTTTTATCAGGCAGATGCGGACGGTCTCTGGGCATCGAGATGGAGATTCCCGTCAAGATAACACACAGGCCTTCGCCCATGGATCCAACTAGCACGCTCACTGTACTGAGTCTTACGAACCGAGCTTCTACTTACATTAAACCTGTTTGCTATCTGTATGAAGATTTATCCTTTCCTATTAAGACTATGAGAAAGCAACCAGGACCTTTTGAGAAGTATTACATAATGCGCCTGATAATCTTTCCCGATTTTGATTCCTTGATCGAACTACTTAGGCCTTCTTATGAGATATAGCAAAGGCATATAGCTAGGAGAGAATATATCAAATCGATGGCTACCTTAGTTGGTCTTTACAGGACTGCCATACACAATAGCCTGTATGTGATTCACTACTCCTGCGCGCTCTAGATAAGGGCGCGGCTACGTCGAACTCTGTAGGGATGTTATCGCTCGCTATCATTGACCAACTGTATGAACCAGTTACGGTGCACTACCACAAGCCTTCGATTCGGAGGTGACCAGGAGACCTTATGATCTATTTGTCCCATGTCCCCCTTTGTGCGGTCGCATCCTCGTTCGCCATCGTTGAGTTCCGAAGCATCGAATAACGCCTCTCATCTCCCTCGTCCATCATTCAACTTTTCTCGACCGATGAGCCGGTCCAGTATCTGGGCCACATACGATCGTAATAGCCTTTGTTAATTATATGTTACCATGCAGCTAAGATGGCAGAGAAACCGGATTTCTGATCGCAAGGTGATGGAGCTTGGCTAACAGCCGACCGTGAAAAGGGTCCAGCTCAGATCTGCATGACCCATATTGCCGCTCAATACGGTGGCTATAAGGATCGAGACTCAGACATTGTCGCCTCCCAAGGCTGGTTTGGAAACTGGCTCAAGACTGTTGAAAAGCTAAATGTCGAGTCTAGAGGCCTTGAACGGATTTACCCAGAGGATAGAGATAATCAGAGCTTGTGGATGGATTTACAGTCTGGGCAGCCGCTAACTTTACGGCTTCAACATTCTCTACCGGATCGCTAGGTCCAATATTAGATTCTCATGGGTCGAAATTTGTTAGGCACGATGAGCACTGTCGTCCTCATGTCTTCTAGTGCCTCTTTGAGGGTTCTGGGACTCATTTGCTATCATCGTTGTTTACCGCAATGCTAGTTGGACTCTTCGGTACCTTTGGTCCTCTCACCGGTCTACGCCAGATCGTGATGAGCAGATATTCATTCGGTATATGGGGATCCAGATTACTAGTGCTGCTTAACCTGTGTAGTATGGTCGGTTGGGCTGCGGTCAATTCTATGGCAGGGGCTACCATTCTGCTGGAGTTGTCAAACGGAGAATGCCCTCTCTGGGCAGGGAACCTGATCATCGGCATCATCGCAATGGTGGTCTGCCTGTTTGGTTATCGAATTATTCACCAGTATGAACGCTATAGTTGGCTTCCTCAATTGATTGTCTTCTGCTTTCTTGCAGGATATGGAAGCAGATACTTCGATGCAAAGAAAGCTCCCATGGGCCAGGGGAAGGCTGAGGCCGCTGGCTGCATGTCTTTCATTGCCACGATCTATGGTTTCGCTGCAGCATGGGCATGCAACGCCGCAGATTATAACGTTCGCATGCCGAAAATACTAACATGTGGAAACTGGGATCCGTCATCTGGGCCGGCAACTTTTTCGCGACTGCCAGCACTGAAATTCTGGGTGCAGCATTCATGAGTGCAGTTGCGGCTAATCCGGTGATGGCATCTGCCTATAATGAGCGGAGTATTGGTGGTTTGATGGGAGAAGCTCTGCGACCTCTTCATGGATTTGGTAAGTTCTTGCTCGTTATCATGGCGTTGTCGGTCGTCCAGTGCAACGTCGTGAACAACTATTCGGTTGCATTTGTGCCCAGAGCCTGGGAGATTGGGCCTTGAAAGTGCCCCGTGTTTTGTGGACGTTGTTTGCCTCGATCGTGTACATCGTCTTTGCCATGGCAGGAGCGGAGCATTCCTCGGAGATCCTCAAGTTTTTCCTGTCTGTGACCGGCTACGACGTGACACCTTTTATCGCGATCGTTGTCGTCAAGCATTTTGCATTCCGTAAGAAGAAATATGAACTATCTCGCAGTACTCCCTGTCGGATATGCCGGGGTCACGTCAATCTGTCTGGGCTTTGTCGGTGCCATTCTCTCCATGGATCAGACATGGTACGAATCTGTTGTGTCGAAGGCGATAAAGCCTGATGGGGCGGAGCTAGGATGGATATTCAATGGCGCATTTGCAACGATGGCATTCGTGCCCTTAAGGGTCCTAGAGAAGAAATATATCGGTCGATAAGCGGTAATTAGAACACCTGACTCTTAACTGCTTCTGACGGTACGGCCTGGGGAAAAAGATACGGCGCGGCCAGCACTGCTACATGCGAGAGTATATTTCAGTCAAGAGTAGCTGATTTCTACAATGGCACTGATTTCACACAGTTCAGTAACTTCGTTATCTGGTGTGAGACAAGGGGTTGACCGAACAGGGGGTTGCAAAGGGGGGATGTTCGAATCAGTTCTTTGTATCTCGATGATGATTTGCTAACTACTACGACGGAATATTTCCTAAATGTCTTGGATTCAGCCTATTTCTGTTCCGGCGGCATAAGACTCCTGGAGTCTGTACCTCGCTTCATTATGCGGTAGGCCAACGTCCTACTACCAGTGCCCACCGGAGAACTATCGCCGACAATATTCCGATCTTTACCATTCTGGCTTCCCATCAGATCATGTACGGCTGCCGTCTTTCGGGGATATCTAACAGCCTACTGGACCGGTCGGGGAAACCCCAAAATCAGACGAGACGAATTACAGAGTAACTACGTGTGAGCGTTAGAGAACATGACGGATGCTGTAAGTAGTACCAACAGGTAATGCCTGACAATGAAGGATGACTTCTTTCTCGGATATGGGCGTTTTCGATCGAATTCTTCGTGGCAAACGCCGCTTTCGTCAGAATATTTCTCTCGGAATGGACCTCGTTTGATCCTGCTCGATCCAGGCGTTATTATTACTCTATTGTAGTGGTTTATTACTCTATTTGACTGCATGATGAGGGAATACTAGACGCATGAATGGAAACTGCTCAGCTCAATTACCCGATCCTGTGACGATATTGGAGGGAACAGAAGAACATCTCGGCTAATTGAATGGATGTGGAATGAGGCGATTGTCGGTAGGAAGTAAAACAACCGACTGGATGGCCGCGACCAGTTGGGGATGGTTTATAACGCTAAGCTTCTCTCCACGGCTGACGCAGCCCCTGACCCCAGCCTCGGATTTGCTTCCCCACGGGCAGCCGTCTGTTAGTCTCGGGGTTTCTCCAGACCATCTGATACGATTCTTCTCCACTAGCCGGTCATCCAACATGAAGTCATGGTCGATTTCTCAGTGTTCTCCGGCCATGCAGCTCTCGGCAGCGTGCTCGGAATAGGCGGGAAAGGAGTCAGTTGACAGGGGTGATGGCGGCCCGGTTCATATATATTAAAACGGGGGCAGATCTCGTCGTACTTTGATATGCTTTCTCCTCTACGCAGGTGACATTTCACAGCTGGGAAGGTTGGTACCGGCTACAGTCACAATGTATCGCATCTCTAACATTTACGGTATGCCTATTTCTCTTCCTGGCTCATGATGCATAAGATCTTGCTAACCCGATGATAGTCCTCGCTGCCTTTGGCACCATTGGAGGTGCCCTTTTCGGCTTCGATATTAGGCAAGTGTTGTCCGAGACAATATGCTGATGGTATATGCCACTGACGATTGTGCAGTTCGATGAGTGCATGGATTGGCACGACTCAATATTTGGAGTACTTCAACCATCCGGATTCGAACCTGCAAGGAGGAGTATAAACATATCTGGCTTCCTTTTCTGTAAGTCCAAGCTAATCACGTTCTATAGATCACTGCCTCCATGTCTGCCGGCTCCTTTGCCGGTGCTCTTGCTGCCGGTTTCCTGTCGGATTCTATTGGACGCCGTCGCTCCCTGATGATTGCTGCCTGTATCTGGGTCATCGGAGCTGCGATTCAATGTAGCGCTCAAAATGTGGCCCACCTCGTTGTCGGTCGAGTCATTAGTGGCCTTTCTGGTATGGTCTCTCTCACCGCCGGTCATGAAGACGATAAACTGACTTTATCTCTGCAGTCGGTATCACCTCCTCCCAGGTCTGCGTCTATCTAGCTGAGCTGTCACCCGCCCATATTCGAGGTCGTATTGTCGGTATCCAGCAATGGGCGATCGAATGGGGTATCCTGATCATGTACTTGATCGCTTATGGCTGCTCCGTCGGTATAAGCGGTCCGACAGCCTTCCGAGTTGCCTGGGGTATTCAAGGCGTCCCAGGACTCATTCTGCTTGCGTCTCTATTCTTTTTCCCGGAATCACCTCGTTGGTTGGCCGGAAAGGAGCGATGGGAGGAATGCCTCGATACCTTGGCCTTGATCCACGCAAAAGGTGACAGAAATGATCCTGTGGTACAGACTGAGTTTGAGGAAGTCCGGGAAGCGGCACGGATTGCTCATGAGGCTCAGGATGTCTCATTTTTTGCCCTATTTGGACCGCGAGTCTGGAAGCGCACCGCCTGTGGAATGACTGTTCAAATGTGGCAGCAACTGCTAGGTGGTAACATCGCCATGTATTATGTCATCTACATCTTCGAGATGGCGGGAATGGTACGCGTGTCTCTTATATGAGCTTCCTAGAGCAGTCACTGACTTTGACAGACCGGAAATACAACCCTCTACAGCTCTGCAATTCAATACTTTATCTTCCTGGTTACGACGGGTATTATGCTCCCACGGATTGATCGCATCGGTCGACGTGTCTTGTTCCTTAGCGGCTCGATCATGTGCATGGCACTACATTTTGCAATTGCGGGACTGATGGCAAGTGACGGTCACTACGTCGATAGCGTGAATGGAAACAGTAACCTACGCTGGGAGATTCATGGCCCCGCAGCCAAGGGAGTGATCGCATGCTCCTATATTTTCGTGGGCATCTATGGCTTGACCTGGGTACGTGTAACGAAGGAATTATCCATTTGAGAACCTTTCGGGAACAGAAGCT
The DNA here is from genome assembly GCA_003116535.1 of Paecilomyces niveus. Taxonomy (NCBI): domain Eukaryota; kingdom Fungi; phylum Ascomycota; class Eurotiomycetes; order Eurotiales; family Thermoascaceae; genus Paecilomyces; species Paecilomyces niveus. Next base: position 40,898 of record QEIL01000226.1, on the reverse strand, counting down.
AATAACCGCAACAGGCTCCTGCGGGCTGGATCTACAGTTCAGAAGTCTTCCCGCTGAAACACCGTGCAAAGGGCGTTGGAGTCTCTGCGGCTACTAATTGGATTTTCAATTTTGCGATCGCGTACTTTGTCGCACCTTCTTTCCACAATATCGAGTGGAAGACGTACATCATTTTCGGCGTTTTCTGTGCTGTGATGACTGTGCACGTGTTCTTCACGTATCCAGAGACCGCACGTCGCTCGCTCGAGGAGATCGACATCCTCTTTGACACCGACATCAAGCCGTGGCGTAGTGCCCAGGTGAAGGATATTTTTTCTGAGGAGGTTGAACGGCATAGAAAGAATAGCATCTCTGGGGAAAAGGATGTGACTACAACTTATAGAGAAGAGGTTTGAGCTGCGGATGTGGGATCAAGTGCTGTAGAGTATAGAATCTTATGCAGTTATGAGAATGAATTAGAATGACGTCCCATAAGGCTGACAGGTAGTCTATGAGGGTATCTAATCCTTTTCTTGACCTGCCACATGTACCCGTGCTTTCTATCCTAATTTTTTGGTCTATCCTTTTTTTTTTCTCGTCTGAAATTGTCATTAGCCCTTCGGAATCGACGTCATTGGAGCTGCATTTCCCTTGATTGTGCGCCGCTGCCTGCCGTTTCTGCCTCCATGGGCCTCGACGAGCAGCAGCCTCGATGCCCGACTCGCCAAGGAAGTGCCCGTACTACCGTGCTGAGGAAAGAAAGCACTAAGTTCAAGACGCATGACTGGAAGCTTTGTATGTCTTGGAGACGATAGTTTTTCTTTCTTTCTTTCTTTCTTTTTTAAGTGTGCCAAACAAGGCGAATAATCTGAAGCCGTTGTTGTAATGCATCAATTGTGTGAGAATTCTGCAAGGTATATTTTGAGTCTTGAGGGTCCTATTTCCGGATAACGGTGAGAAAGAATCAAGTGTCGAGGTGAGAGTTTCTAGACGTGGATGTTTCATGCTAGTTTATTAGATTAGGAAATATTCCGCGGAGAACCCCTCGATGTGCCTTTTAGATGGACATCTCTGACCAGTGGAAGAAGTTGTCTTTGACTGACTCCGATCTGGAACGAACCGCAGGGGACTGTTTGCATGTCATGTGACAAATTCTGCTGTGGAAGAAACGTGACCGTTCTACAGCCCATCGGACTTTTCCGTCGACTTAAGACCTGCACCCTGATTTCCCACGCATTATTATTTGCTGTATGTGAACTCAACATAGTCTATGGCGGAAATCTCCCACCGCGATCTAGGGGCTAGGAGCTTCCGGGGTGTCTCGACAGATCCCATAACACATGCCGCAACACCCTGTAGCCGCCCCTACAGATCTCACAAAATTCCGGCCTGTGGGTTTTGTCGCAGACGCAAAACCCGATGTACCAGGGACGATGTTGACAAAGCCTGTCTCCCATGTCGGATGTACGGGGCAGATTGCTCAGTTGCAGTCAACGGTCAATCAAAAGATCATGAGACCCTAGAGTCGCAATCATCTCCGAAGAGAAAACGCGTCCGAAGATCACTACAGGCTTCATTACGAGAGGCTGTTTCTTTGGAGGATTATCCAAAGGCAAATACTGCATCTGGTCGGCCGGACGATGCCAATGAAACCCCCACATCTGCATCTAAAAACACATTGAACCAGTCGGGCCATATAATTGGCCCAGCAATGGCAAGAGATGCGCAGCTCCTGGAACAATATCTGTCGCCAACCTGTAATACCAATGCCGCGAGTGCCTATACAAGGCCCACTCCTTACAGCATTTACTCTGATGACCCGAGGAATCCAGTGGTGTATATGAAAGTTCCGCGACGACGAGGGGTGCCGCCTGCCGGAAATGGGACTTCGAGCTTCAGTCAGTTTGAAACCATGCAAAAGATCATCGAACCGCTTGGACCAGAACTTGTTAATATGTAAGGAGTCGTTAATTCGACATTTAGCTCTTCCCCCAAGCTGACCTACTCCCGGGAAGCTACTTCGATAGCATTCATCCAGCTTTTCCTATCCTCGATGAGAAGACAGTGCGGGAGGCTTACAATCAGGAAGGTCTTCCATACACACTCATCTGCGAAATATATGCTGTTTCTCTCATTTCGTGGAGCACTTCACGTAGCATATCGGAGACGAGACGTCCACCACCAGACATCCGATACATGTGGAATCTCGCCGTCAGTGCGATGAATGATGACTTTTTAGCCCCCAATTTCTCAACTGTTCTGGCATGTATCTTAGACCTTCTTGGTCGACCGATAACGTCTATAACATATAACGCGGTCAATGTTGGCCGAGTGGTCGCGCTATCCCTAAGCTTAGGCTTGAACCGCAATCCGGAAAACTGGAATTTAGACCGCCGTCAGAAGAGTTTACGTGTTAGGACCTGGTGGGGGGTTTTGATTCATGATATCTGGTGGGATCACCGTATACTCCTAGTAATGAATAACAATCGCCCAATGAATTGGGGAATCCTGACCAACATCAACTCGCAGGGCTAGTCTTTCCCACGGAACCCCGCCTCATATACATTCATCTCAATGGGACGTCTCGATACCCGGCATTGACTCACTATTGATGGGCGCTACTGAGGTTATGGATCTCCTCTCAGAGAGACAGGTCAACGGTGCTCATTCCTTTATCGCTCTGTGTCGTTTGACCGAAATACTGGGGGATATTTTGGCCTTGATCTACACATTGAAGCCATTAAAAGACCACAATTGCTTCAAGTCATTACGGCGGTTTGAAGCACTGCTGGATGAATGGGAGGATAGTCTAGATCCAGGGCTACGTCCAGGAAGCCCGGGCTTCCTAAGGGCAGCCCCTGGAGCTCTTAATATACAGCTATCATTCCTGGCCATAAAAATGTGCATCGCTCGGATTGCTTTGCAGGTAATCTACTCTCCATGCTTTGTTAGTTTAATCTATTGGATGCATTTCGCTGATGCTATAACAAGGAGACTGTACGTAAAAGCGACTATGATGATAAGGAGGCCAGGCGATACTATCTTTCTAAATGTAGAAAGGCAGCTCAGTCAACCATAGACTTTGTTATATCGCTCACTAAAGCCGAAATGGACATGTTCTGGCTCCCGTGTAAGTTTCTTTTATAGCGCAGTAGATGTTTGATAAGAAGCTGCAATCAGAAGCTTCTCTGCAATTTCGTGCTTGCAGATATCCTAACGTGGTTCTAACACTTTACATGCAAACAGATAGCGCTTATCATTTCGCTTCGGCCGTGACACTCATCCTTCGCTGCGCATTGGAGACGGAACGTGACGAGATTGCGCGACAGTGTGTTGCAAACGCAAAATCTCTAATTGACTTCCTTCGAAATGCGAAGAGCGACTATAATTGGGACTTAGGGGATATTTGCATCAATCAGAGCGAAGCAATCGTTGAGAAGTTGTCAGATAGGGATTATTTGACCCTGCGCAGAAGAGATCAGCATCCATCCAGCACTGATAGGTGCAATACTAGCGAATCAATACAGGCCGTGGACGCAGACAAGGGACAGGAAGACTTGTACTCCGCGTTTTGGCCACTGAAGCAGGCAATGTTTTCGCCGGAGGGCTCTGACGCAACAACGACAATGTCATCTGGAAATACCAGGATGTACATGGATGACTTGCTCAATAACAGTGCAATGTTTGGAGTGGGACAAACTATTGCACCTGAGATCCAGTACTTTCCGGACTTCTGGCCGATGCCGTACATGGACGAGTATACATAACACATCGAGCATTTCAATGTGTGTGGGGAAAACGAAACGAAAACAAGCCAGATAAGCTGGAAGTCCGCTGCTCCTCGTCATATGTTGTAACGGAGACAGTTAACTAGGGCCTAAGTAGGGAACCAGTGCAAGGCCTGTCTGCTCCACCAGTCAACTGTAGAAGACCTCTCCCCCAGTCGGAAGTTAAGCAAAAAAGAAGAACTCGTTCCATTTTTCGCGGGGCTATTGATAATCCATCCACGAAAGCTGCTGTAATAGAGGGATTCTGCAGCTGAAAATCATGGCAAGAAATAGCCTTTTTCAGGATAGCTGGCTACTCTAGTTTCAAACCACCATCCAAAACAATCCATTCCTCCGTAATCCACTTTATTACCAAACTGTATTTTTATTACTATTTAATGGCAATTCTTAGCATTGGCAAATCTTTATTTTAGGAATAATTAATTTTTACACCTAATATTAATTTAACCTGTAATACTTAAGAAAAGAAATAATAAATAGGGGAAATAAATATTATTATAGACCTTAATACTATCCTAGGCATATTATTATTAATTTTAAAACTTCCTAACGCTAAATAATTGTTACGCCCCAGTATCTGGGTCTTAACCGTTCTATCTGCTGTAGTTAACTCAAAGGATCAAGCGAGTCAAGTCCGTCTGACTCTCGTCTGGTGACTCTCGGTACGTTGGAGTCTTCACAGTATCCAGTATACTGCCTACCCGAAGTCCGTCTCTGTAAGGATTGTCAAAGATATCACAATGGGTCTCTCAAGGGTGAACAACGATTAAGTCAGAAGTAGGGCCCACCTCGATCGTGATCTCAGTGGTAGTGTTCTTCTGACCCGTAGGAGATAGTGTAGTAACTTAGATTGAATAATCACGAAGAACTAAATACAATTGCTGGGTGGGAAACCTTCCCCTTATATATCCAGTCCTTCCTATACTATCTCATATACCATTCCCATGGTATAAGCCCTTGGTATACCTATACCTCATATACCCATCCGTGCGCTGGTATAGTTGGTATATTGTCACGTGACCTTGTGTCCGCCTAGTCGTAGCGCTGCGCCGTAGGGTTTCACTTCATGCTGGTTTACCCCTCCGTGGTTGGTCCGTAACATCGTCTATCGGAACCGTCGGGAAACTCAGAATTGTGATAAGATAAGCTCTCGATGACGGTTCAAATGAGTTTGCCGACGGAAAAGATGGCGCGCATACCCCTATTACTGTGCACGCGACCTGGCTACGAATGGATATTCATACCTCAGTAGTGGATTACCAGCCAGTAGATGCGTTGTTTCTTACCTAGTTGTGGGGAAGATTTTAGATATATTTGCCCGCACGAGAACTTGCCGGGGGTTGCCCGTCAGGCTAGAAGGATGTATATTGCCTAACATCCGCCTCTCAATATGCATATATAAAGCCTCTCAGCGCGTATGTATTTGAACTCTTCGAACTCATCTGATAATAGAAAACATGACGACAATTGAAACTGTACCGCTTCCAGAACCTTTTGCCAGCATCCCGCGGGAGTCGTTCCTGTTTGGGCAGTCGCCGATTCAGTACTTGGAAAACATCAGCAAGGCCCTGGGCGGGAAAGTCGACATCTATGCCAAACGCGAAGATTGCAATTCTGGCTTAGCATTTGGAGGAAATAAAACGCGAAAGTTGGAGTAATGATGCCCTCTTTTCTTTGTCGTATTTTAGTACTGGTGGAGGTTCTGACGATTCGCATGCAGATATTTAGCGCCTGATGCCCTAGGGAAAGGATGTGACACGCTTGTTAGCATTGGCGGTTTCCAGTCGAACCACACGCGGCAGGTAGCCGCCGTGGGTGCTAAACTAGGCCTCAAAGTAGCGTTGGTTCAAGAGAAATGGGTGAATTGGGATGACCCTGTATACGACAAGGCCGGTAATCTGCAATTGTCACGACTGATGGGCGCTGATACGCGACTCGATCCGTCACCGTTTGGCATTGAGCATAAAAATAGTCTCAAGGACCTAATGGCAGAAATAGAGGCCGCGGGCCGCAAGCCTTACTATATTCCTGCAGGTGCATCCGATCACCCGTTAGGTGGACTGGGCTTCGCGCGCTGGGCGTTCGAGGTTGAGCAGCAAGAGAAACAGCTTGGTATATTCTTCGACACCGTCATTGTGTGTGCTGTGACAGGGTCAACAATGGCCGGTATGGTTGCCGGTTTCAAGCTGGCGCAAAAGGTGAACGGCTCGCCAGTGCGCAAGGTTATTGGTATTGACGCTTCTGCCACGGTGCCGCAGACCTTTGAACAGATCTTACGTATCGCAAAGGCTACCGGCGAGAAGATCGGTTTATCTCCCGAAGACATCACGGAGACTGATATTATACTTGATGACCGGTACCATGCGGGCACCTATGGTATCCCTGACGCCACAACTATCGAGGCCATCAAGTTTGGCGCCGCCACGGAGGGATTTATTACGGATCCTGTGTATGAGGGGAAAAGTCTGGCAGGTATGATGGACCTAGTGCGTCGTGGAGAGATTCCTGCGGGCAGTAAAGTGCTGTTTGCGCATCTAGGCGGTCAGCTGGCACTGAACGCATACACAGGAATGTAAAAGTGTGCGCCGAGGGCAGTCAGTTTGACTCACATAATATATGACTAAGGGTTAGTCTTTGGTCGAAAGCATCATGCAACAGATGATTTCAAGTTGTCTTTCGAGCATATCTGCTGTTTCTTGAAGTTTATAAGACCTTAGTTGTTGAAGTAGACCGTCTCCAAGACTTACAAAACGGTTGACCCGCATATTCTCTGTAGTTTACCATTTAATTTTCTGCCGCATAGTCTGTTCTCAATACCGAGAAGTACTTCGTCACTAACAGTTGTTATAGTATTGCCCAATTCTGGGTAACAGAAGAATGACTCGAGATGAGGGTTCTTAGTGTCTTTGTTTTGATCTGATACCATTGGCGTGGAACAGTGTCCCAGATAGATTAATCGAATGTCATCATCTTCCAGTATAATCTCAGTGGGAATGGGCAAGGCGTTTATTTGCACATGAAAACGCTCTGTACTCAGGGGATTCGAACGCTACAGAGCGCAAATCTTCTAGAAATAACTATATCATTGTGCCGCCGACGGAAATAGGCTTTCAACCAATCGCCTCATATCTCGGTCATTTTCCGCTTGTACTCCGTCTCATATATGTAGGCGCTGCATCCTTTTAGTCTCTCCAAAGACCTCGGCCCGGGGTGAAGTCCACCGAGCTAGGCCACTCTTTGCTTTGCTCAGCAATCTAAACACTTGCATGATTTTCCCCGGTTGATAGCTCTAGAGAGGTGGATACTTTTCCATCTTGACTATTATGTACGCCCTCGGTTGGTCATTATTAGGTTGCACAGTGGGTCTAAGCTCCTGGAGGTGTACGGAGTACGCCATAAATGAAACAAGTTGCATTAGTCCGTGCTTCATGAAAATTGATAATGTTCTTAATCAAGCTGTGAAGCGGGAGGAAGTCAAAGTGCATGGTTTCAAGGAAATCCACATCGAATCTCTGCTGGGATGTGGGCAGCACGTGCGCCTTTCCAGCCTTTTTCAGCGGTCCCGCGTTGTTATATACAAATAGAGTCTACTTGTATTCAATATCCGGGTCGCAACTAAACTAGTAGTGTCAACAGCTTCCCATGTTACCGCCCAATCGTGATTTCTTCACCGGTTTCGACCCTCGGTTTAGAATAATCTTGGAACAGGGTTCTACCACTTGCTTATTTGAAATATTCATGAAAGCAGTAGTACTAATGGGAGGCGAAACATACTGATAAATCATAACCAGTTAGTCTTTTCTATTGTCTAGTTGATAAATGTCTTTCAATCACATCCAGATGAGTCTTAGCTCGCGGCGTGATGCTCTCAACTCCCACCACCTTAGCCCTATCGTCCCACAATCTGAGGGCCACCATTTGGTCCCGGAGAGGATGGCCTCTGAATGCTTCGAGCTCTGCGCCATGGAATGGGTCTCCGTGGAAGGCGAGTGACTTTTGCGATGCTGATGATAGGGAATCATGATAGGACTGGTCGACAGCTGTTAAATATCTATTTTGAAAGATTAGCTCCGTTCTACGATACCCTCCACGAACAAGTATCACTCGCCGTTTGGCAGCAACGTGGCTCCCGACCAAACGACAGACCTTTTCGCTGAATCCAATAGCCCGTAGCAACCCTGCCCCTATAATTTCATGGCCAATCCGTCCGACATTCTGGGTAGTGTTATCCAATCTCATCCTTACTTCATCGCTCTCCTTGAGGGGGATAGTTTGTCCAATATCATGGGGAAGAGCTGCGAGACTAAGTTTGTCCCCGGCATCTATTAACATATAGGTGGTTAGTTACTGTTCGCGTGTAATAATAATTACCGCAATAAACTCGCAAAGCAATTAATCAGGCAGGTAAAAGACTTACGATCATTTCGCGCCTGCTTTGCCGCTTGCAGGCTGTGCTGGAGTTGACTGATTGACTCTCCAATGTAGTCTCCTTGTCCGTATTTTTCAAGAGCGAAGATGAGGGCTTCTGCCCTTTCTCTGGGTGACTGGACCAATATCATCTTCTTGTAGAGATAATCCTTCGTATCTTCTGAAATCGTATGACTACGTCTTGATGAGTGAATAGATAAGTCTGAAAACCAGGAGAGATGCTGGTGGAAGCTGAGGGCTAAAGTAAAAAGGTAGGCATCACGTGTGTAATAATTTAAATACTAAGATTCATCAATTAAGCCAATTTGAACTCCGCATGTGAATTATTAGAATACGAAAATTTATTCTATTACTGTTGTTTTCATGATAACATTTCTCTAAGAAATCCAGCAGAAGAACGTGCAAATCGGATGATGTCACAAATAGTAGATATAAGGCAAAAATATCACTCATCTTGCTTTATAGTTCAATATCTACAATAAACGCAAGGTTTTTTTGCCTTGCAACGGAGAAAAGCATAGTTAAGATCACGCTCGAATTATTCCAGTGTTCAGAAAACCACCTGCTTCCGTGTACCAAGGCTCAACATGGGTGAACCATATGCATATCGCTCTTTTTCTTCTGCGTAAGTCTCACTGGCCTGGCGTATATGCGTTGGAGGTCATAGGTTTTTCCGATCTTTATAGTACTTATCATGTAGATTTCCCTCAGATGCACGGTTGTATGTCGCATAGACGGCACGTCGATCTTTTAAGCTGGTGTTAGCTCCGCTCCGATGGGCAAGATAGGATCCAAAAATAAGAATATCCCCTTGCCAAGTCAGTGATTCAACGTATATGTCAAGTATAGAACCCTTACCGGATCTCAAGTCACAAGGGTTCATTCCTGCGCAGCTACCCAAGAAGATTCAATACACAGATCATTTCCCAGGGGGATTTCTGCCAGATGACTGCTATTCACCACCTCCAAACCACCATTTTCCATATCCATGTCATCTACCGCGGCAAGGATAGTCAGGTGAGTAATATTCTTAACATGTGTGTAGGCGTTGGCATCGATGCGCGGTGCGAAGCCACCTAAAGTTGTTCTGCTCGTGGATTGAACTTGCCTGTTTTCTTTCGTCACTCACCATTACCAGCGAATTTGTAATTGATCTTCTTCTTGAACAACAGCATTTCTTCTCCCCCCAATTGCCTGAGGAGACTCAATATCCGTTCTCCGCGTAAGGAGTCGTTGAACCCAGACTGGCTATTGGCGAAGTTCTCAGTACGATATAGGACATTCTTGCCTTCTGCATTAACTTCCTTGAAGTGGTCTATATGTCAGCAGTGCTCTGTATTTCCAACCAGTCTATTCTCATTTCATAAGGCATCCATGGTACGTCTGTGATGCGGGGGAGATCATGCACTTCCTGTGCCCACTGTTTTAATCTCTTAGTGTCCTCTGGAGAGAAAAAGACGCGGATGATGAGATAACCGCGCTGGTGGAAGGAGCTGATCTCCTCGGGGGCTACCGAGAAGGAAGAGTTGTCCATTTCTAAATGTGACCTGCTTGGACGTGCATCGGTATTGAGACAAACTGGTGGAAATGAACCCTCTAGTATGCCACTCAAAACACGTGCTAGAGACAGCAGTAGATCTTCTAGATTTAATATTCTTGCGCACCATCCAAAGCTCACGTTCTACAGGACGTAATGCGCGAGATGTTCCCCACATCCAGACATTCTGAGTCCTATCAGGGGGAATTTACCTACTCACATAGCGCTAAGGCTCTATCCGTGCTAAGCATCTATTAGCTATCGTTCCCTGTCCCACTGGAGAGAAGCAGGAGCCACAATTTAGCCAAAATCCCCGCCTTGAACACCGAGACCTGCTGGTAAGCGAGCGCACGTCGCCTCCTGTGAAGAAAGAGAGACCATGATATTAGAGACAATGGCTTGGGTCCTTGTTCCGGGACACCTATCTGTAGGGGGTTCCGGTTACACGTGGACCCCGGAAAACACGCCTGGGCCTCCTAGCAAGCGTTGCACGGAGCATCGACGGCCCCGATCCCTTCTTGCTTCACGACTGGTTCGTTCAACTCGTTCAATAAGAGACCGACTTAGGACTTGAACTCATCCTACGCACTTCTTTCCGGCCAAACATCCTCGTGCAGGTCCTTAATGCTACTGCTTGCGAACCTTGGATCGCACTCCATCCGCACCAACTAATAAGGCCCCATTCTCCATGGTCCCATCATCAAAGAATGCCGTGACTTTGTGCTCGTGCATCGTATAATATCGGAGCTGAAGCTCCCTGAAGCTTGAATTCTCCATCAAGCTCAGACTATTTATCTCTGTAGGTGGAGCTCCTCGCTTAGGGAGGCGTGGGAGAAATCCGTCAGGAGCTCCGTAGGAGTAGGGAGTCTTCGAGATGTAATGATCGAACCTTTTTCCAAACAAAACATTCTCTTCAAGACCCGTGAGGAGTACCTCGCGAAAAGTGCTGCGGTCGACAGTGTATGCCATGGGATTCGAGCCTTGCATACGGCCTGGTGGACCGTTACCGTGTAATGGACTGCCATCTGGCCTCCGCCGTGCTCCTTGCAGGACTGTTTCGGCACACGTCTGCTGGAAGAGAGCAAAAAGCTCAGGGCTCAGAGCCTCCTGTAAAGCACATGCACCATCACTGCTGATCCTAAGCCTGTATCCTTGGGTGCGAAAAGTGACTTCTTTCGTCCTTTTCGAAAACTTTGAACGAAATACTATTCTTTTTAAGTGCGTGAGCCAGACAAAGACCTCTGAGACCCCCACCAAGAATCAGGACTGGCTGAGCCATAATTACTGACGTGGAGATGGAAAGAATTTGGGTAAATTAAAGGAAAGTGATATGTCAAGAGATTATCAGGAATTTAAGTGGATAGTGTTTGTTACATTGTTTTTCTCTAGTTAGGAAACGCCAATGTTAACAAATTCGAGGTCGGTGCATTTATCCCACTTGCGGTTGTTCAGCCCAAAATTGTTAGGCCCCCTGCTGCTTTCTCCGCTTGCAATAATCTTAAGTATGACCGGGACCTTCCGATAAGTAAGGCACCAGTAGCGATACGCGCTGCCGTGAAAGCCCGATATAATACAAGAATTTAATCCAAACTAGATAGCTATTTTTAGAGAATTCAAGTGTGAAACAAGAATAACGATAATAAAATCACGAAAGTCAATGCTTGATACATATCGTAGTAGAATTCTGACAGGCCCTTGTAAAGGCGAATAAATGTTTATTACTAATTTTGATAGGGAATTAAATCAGGAAATAAAGGCAATCAAACCTAATACAGGTTCTTCGAATGAACTGGGAGATCGAAATCTACCCATCGACTTTTTTACATGTTCTCGATGTGAACGGGTCCTAACAGATCCACGGACCTTACGGCTCTATAGAGAACTTCTCAACTGCTATCCTGAGCAATATCATACTGATTTGAGTCATATCTTTTCTAAGAGTACATTATGGCTCTAATACGTATGATGTTTGGCAAACGCTGCACTGATTAGTGGCGCGGCGCCATAGTCAAACAGCTACCGTCACCCAGTTTTCAGGATTTTGGTATGGATTTGAATTCAGGATCGTAAATGGTCCCCAAAAATTCTGTCCTGGCCGGCTGCATATCGCTGAAGACCCAGAGAAAGGATATGTCTGATGTACTGGGAACCGACGTTACGTACCAAGATCAGGTCGGGAATGATAACCAATCCTGGTTCTTTTCTATGCTGGCGTCTGGACCGCTCACATTCAACAGCCCATAGATAACCCCCGTGGTTTCCTGGAGGGAAAATGAGATTAGGAAGCCCGCTCTGAGATAGGCTGTTGTGTTCTAATTTAACGCGAAAATGATGGACACGACGGTTGTGACTATCCATGTTGAAATCTAGCGTGACGAGGAGATAGTTATTGTGGCACAATCGGTCGAGAAGGAATTAAACTCCCCCCATCGTTCAAAAGAAACGCATACATATATCCATTTCCAATTAGGTTTCCCTTCGTATTGGACTGCCTCTTTTTCTTTCGCATTCTTTACTTTGTTCGTCGACTCTGATCTCTGTTCGCGGTCCCAGTTTGCGTCGTGTATTACAACGCCCTCATGTGGATTGGCTGCGGTAGATGAAACGGGCTTGACTTGGCTGTTACCACTGGTAGGATGAGGAGATCGATTAGGCACAAGTTCGTGATTTGCTACACAGTCAGATTAATCAGCTGGATTGTCAGCTGGCTTGGCGTCGATTCCACCTTAGTTCGCCCTTATTCAGAAAGCTCCCGGCCCTTGGAGATCTGAAGCCTCTAAGCACTGAGTATTCTAGTGTGTCGATCTCTGAAGTAGGTAACCGCAAGATAAACCTCACCCCTAGTCCACCAACATCAGTAATCCATATAAATTATATACCAAACAAATACTTAGATACTGGAGAATAGGTCTGAATTATTTAATATAAATTCCCTTCTGTATACATGTCATTTTCAACTCTTTCATGACATACTTCCATTTGGGTCAAAGATGATAAAGTGCTTCTAAATCAGCCAACTTTTTCTCTCCACGGCACATATTGGCCACCATAGAACTATCCATGATTCCTCCACCACGTATACGACGGTTTGTGGTATTTTGGCGTCGCTGCCGTGCCTTTTCAGCAGCCTGGGATTTATAGAGTTCACGGCGTAGTTCCTCAATCAAATGAGCCTGGGCAATACTTCCCTTTATGAGCTTCTCCAATGTAATTCCAAAACCTTCAGAGTATTGATCAAGTAGAATAACCTTCTCCTTTAATCTCTCAAACTAGGAGATAGTCTTTGGGGTACTGCCAATAGTAGAAACCTCACTTCCAGATGGAGTTCCTGATAGAGAGGAGGATAAAGACTCCTCCACATCAGAACAATAATTAGGTAGTTTCCGTAGGACAACCTTTGGATTAAAAGGGAATATCCCAGTCTCCCGAAATCCAGTAAGAATTGTTCGTGGTTTAAATATTGCTTTCCGAATTCCTTCAAATACTGTTAGGAATTCTGCTTTGGTGAACTTCTTATATCCAGTACGGGTTACCGCAGTCACTGCTTCACTATGGTAGTGCTTAAACACATAAAAGACACCAACATCAAGAGGCTGGAGGAGATAGCTTAAATGAGGGATCAAGAAGAAACAGATAATCTGGTGATCTTCACAGTATTTAAGGAACTCTAAGGTGACATGGGAACCAAAACCATCGCAGATTAGAAGCCGATAAGTCCCCTTTAGACGAGGATGAGTAATCCTATTAAAATGCTGAATCCACTGGTAGGCAATAAGATCATTGATATAGCCAGATTCAGATGTTGTGACCTTGACATGCTTGGAGAGGTCCTGAAACCAAGTTCTCTTTATCTCCTTCCCAGATAGAATAATATCTGGAGAGATGACAGTTCCATCTGCACATATTGCTTCAACCACAGTGACATAGTCATGGTTTGTTGAGCTTGGAATATAGAGCTTCTTCTTAGGATCCCGAGTAACAATCCATTGGTCCTTCCCAAAACCAATCTGGAAGCCAGTTTTATCAAAGTTGTAGATATCTCCAGTATGGATACCATATTGTTGAATCTGGGCTTCAAGCTTCTCAAACCAATGCTATATATCCTCTGGTTGATAAGCAGCCTTCCTATCAAGATTTATAATCCTTTATCGTCTTCGGAATAAGTCTGGATTCCTTTGGAAGAATCTTTGAAACCAATATTACCCAATTCTAGGAGGAGGTATATCTGCATCTATATAAGCAGCTTTAAGGATGGAATTAGCGGCGATTCCAACTAGTTTGGCAGTCGGGGGGAGTTCCAAGCCATCCATATATGTAATATATTGAGATAGAGCAAGTTCCTGAGCTCCAGTAAGCCTTCGGCCTGCTGGTGGACGACTGGAGCGAGAATTTCGACCATTATAGCGTCTTTGAAGCCGGTGATAAGGAACACCAAATTCTCGCGCAACTACAGAGATATTTGGTTTTTCTGAATCATGGAGTTTAGCGAGAGCCTGTTGAACGCACTCTTCAATTTCTTGATAAGTAACAGGCATGGTGGTGGGAGATAATTCAATTAGAAGGATGGGTGGTGGAATTCGGCATGGATTTCGCGTTGAGGTGTCGGGTGCGGTTACCTACAGGTCATCAAGTCCGGAGTCAGAACTCAGGACCCGAGTCAGCTTGGGTATTTTGGCTGTCCTCTTTTTCTCCGAGAGTCGGGCCAATTGATTGGCCGGACAAGCCAATCAGAATGCGCCCCGTCCTTAGTAATCAATCCCCAGATTATCAATTAGGGTTATCTACCTTGATCTACTACTTCAATGAAGTTAGTGGAAGATACACCTGACTCCGGGTTCACGATGGCCTCTTTGAACAGCTCTGTGTTGGAAAACTCTTTTGTCAGCATCAAGGGATATTCACTATGCTCCGAGGATATAACATTCTTGTTAAAAGGATGTTGTCGTCCATATTTGCAAGTGCCCTGACAGCAACGAACTCTTGACAGTCGACAAGAGAGGACAAAGATCTCGAAGCCAGCGCAAATATGCAGTCGATCCGGCAATACTACAAGATCCAATCTCAGGTCCGCGAAACTCTGCGCCACACGGACCTGGCCAAGATCGAACAATGGATCGATATCGGATCTGCTTCGGAGGAAGACGGCAATGAGAAGCTTCACGCGAGCAGCCCTCCCCTGGTTCCTGGGCTGCAGATTCGCAAGGCTGACCGCGATGGTCACGGAAACCCCGCCTTTATCGTAGGCTGGGAGGGCGATGACGATCCGATGAAACCCCAGAATTGGAGTCTTACCCGTCGATGGGTGGCGACTATCATGCTGTGTTTGATCTCAATCATTGTCTCTGCTGCATCCTCCATTGATGCTGCAGTCACTCCGCAATCGAGTGACGCCTTTCATGTGGGTGAAGCCGCTGGATCGCTCACGACAGGTAAGAAGAGCTCATCCATAGAAATCTGAATATGAACTATTTCTAACTGCTTCCTACAGGATGCTACCTCTTTGGCTTCGCTGCTGGGTCCCTCGTGGCTGGCTCCTTCTCAGAAACTTTTGGTCGAAATATAGTTTACATGGTCACTGGGGCCGTATTCATGATTTTCATAATGGCCAAAGCTCTGGCGCCCAACTTTGGTGCGGCGCTGGCCTTTCGCTTCCTCACTGGTCTCTTCGGCTCAACTCCGCTGACCTGTGCGGGTGGTTCCATTGCTGATTTGTGGAGTCCCTTGGAGGCAACTTTCAGTCTACCATTCTTAACCATTGTTTCCTACGTCGGTCCCATGCTCGGACCAGTGATTTCAGCTTATATGGGGGAGAGTCCTGTTATCAACTGGCGGTGGGCAGATTGGATCATGCTCATTTTTGCTGGTTTGGTCATGGGGCTGGTCTTCCTCTTCCAACCGGAGACATATGAGCCAACGTTGCTGGGTTGGAAGGCTGCCGCATTCCGCAAGATGACCGGCGACGACCGATTCAAGTCTGAGGCTGAGGTGACAGAACATCCTTCCCTCTGGCGCCGTCTCCGAACCAACATCTATCGCCCGTTTCTGTTTACCTACACAGAACCTATCATCATGCTGTTCACATTGTATCTGATCATTATCTATATTGTCCTGTTTACCTTCATGAACGGATATCCTTTCATCTTCCAGAAGGTCTACGGGATCTCAGAGGGTCTGACTAACACATTGTGGGTGGCACAGATCATCGGTGATCTCTTTGCTCTCCCACTGATTCCTCTTGTGTACTCCTGGACGAAGAAGGAGTTCCAAAAGTCCGTGGCAGAAGGAAAACCTCTCAAGCCAGAGGTCTGCCTATACTTCTCTATGCTCGGTGGCTCGTTCTTTCTTCCTATCGCACTGTTTTGGATGGGCTGGACTTGCTACGTATGACCTCTTTCCCACTGTATTAAGATGTGCGATCTGCTAACTTGGTTATATAGCCTCATATTAGCATTTGGTCTCCTATTATCGGTTCTGTCTTCTTCGGATATGGTCTGATCACTGTCTTCACCAGCACATACCTCTATATCATCTTCGTATATCAGATTTACGCTGCCTCCGCACTCAGCTTCATGACCTTCGGACGGTACATGGTCTCAGGGGCAATGACGGTGGTCGCAATCCCGATGTACAACAATCTTGGGCCTCACTACACCCTGACAATTCTCGCCTGTATCGCTTCTCTGATGGCTCCTGTCCCCTTCCTTCTCTATCGTTACGGACATGTTGTTCGTCGCATGAGTAAGAGGGTCCAGGCCAAAGACTAGCATCAAGAGATGCAGCAATATCTGTTGACGAAGTGCATTATGCTCGGAGTCATTTGGGGATACTATTGAATTTTACCAACCTTGTACTTCCCTAGGAGGCAGAATTAGGTCCGGTCTTATTGTCTGTCCCTTTAATTACTTTTTTCCCTCTTTGTTTCGCATAGATTAGACTAGATTACATTAGTCATTATGTAGCGGAGTTATGAGCTCCTAGCTAATTATCAGAGAAGTAGCATATCTCGAATCCAAAATATTTTAAGATTTTGCTCGGATATTCAATTCCAAAAAGATACGTTCTCAGCAATGTGGAACAACCTCAGTGAGTGAGCAAACATTTATTCACAGTCAGTCTTCCTACATCTCTCCAAAGTATCTAATTCTCCCCAACAATATCCTGTCTTTACATCGTATTTGATAAACACTAAGCTAGACTAATTACATTCAACCTCTATTAGATATCAATGACAACTCATGACACAGATATCCGATGTAAGATGTAGCTCAACTGCTTAACAATACCAGTTACATAATTCATGTGGAGCTGTGGGAACTCTGTCTAGTTAGGAAAGTATCAATCTGGCACATAAAATAATCAATGGGATATTGTCTTCGCTGCCACCAAACGATTTCAAGGACCATGGAACTCTCCTACGCAAAGAAAAAAAATTACGACTGTTTTCCCGTTGTGGTTTGATAAATTCTCAATTGGGGGTCCTGAAGGATTTTCTCTACGACCTCCTTCTCAAACTGCAGTCGAACGTCCACCCCACGTTCGTACCAGTGTCCTGGCGCCATGCCCGACGGGGCCGATGAAGATCCGGCCGACTCATAAATCACCATCATAAAGTCCGGAGTCAATGGGGTGAAATACCGTGGGCCACCGTCCCCAGCAAAGTCGAGGTCCTGCACCCCGCGATTCAGCCAGGAGGTCACCGAGAAATGGTGACGTCCCGCGAAATATTGCCAATACCGATGGGCACTGGGCTGGTACATGCAGTCATGCAAGAAGGCGGCAATGCGTCTGGTATCCATCTGCTTAATCGCCCAGCGGATATGTGGAGCGATCTGGGCCAGGGTGCCGTGTGAGACTTCCTCCCCAGTCGACTTGGCGTGGACCATGGCCGATGGACTGCTTATCAGCTCCGAAGGCAGACCCAGTCGGGGTCGGTAGTCTAGCACGAAGTTGAGGTAGACGCGGTCTTGGGGGTCAGTGAGCCCGCGAGCTCGCATGATGAGCGACCAGAGGTGGGCCAGGAGAGCATCCAGGTGGCTGATGCGAGGAAAGGCAGGCCTGGTCGCCTGGAACTGGGACGACGATGCTGAGTGCTTCGATGCCTCGGTGTAGATGCTGAGGATCTCGTCTTTAGTGAAGTGCAGCACGTGGTGGGTGGTCTCCACGCTGAGGTCCCAGTCGTGCCAAGGGATGGGCTGGTCGAACGCGGCGGGGCGGAGATGCTGGAGCGGCGGAGGAAGGCGGGCGCGGTGGGCGAAGCCAGGCGGAACCCCTTTCCGTGAGGAAGGCGCCCACCAGTCAAACCGGTGGATGGGCGCCCGTCTTGCATGCTGGACGAGTTGTGCATCCGGCTTGGGCTCCGTCAGCTTCCCCGCCGCCACCGCATCCACCAGTGCAGGATTAAATACGGGCGAGAGCGAGGGCAGAGGCCGCTGGGAGATCAAGGCGCGGTGCACGGCTGCCCAGTCATGCAAGAACTGCATCAGACTGGGCAGATCACCCATGGCGTGGACCAGGCGTGCCGCCAGCGCAAGGCCGCCGTCTGCGAACCGGGTAGCCTTGATCACCATCAGCGGCAGGGTTCCGGTGCAATCGACCCCATGTTCTAAGGCGAGGGGAGCCTCCTGGCCTCCGAGAAGATCATTAACCTCCAGTTGCGAGGCGTTCCATCCATTACGTCGCGCTTCTGGAGAAGGTTCCACGCATTGAATGCTACCGTCGCATCGGGCCAGCAGCACCTCGATCCCGGGGTCATCAGGGGCACCGTAGGCGACCTGGAAGCGTCCATGCCGTGTCTGCACCAGATCGGCCGTTGGATCCGGCGGAATCTCCTCGAGTCTCCCGGCAAACTGAGGGTAGGCGTCCAGCGTCTGGTGTAAGGAGGTGATCAGGTTCACTGGGGAGAAGGCATCTTTGTGGGACGGTCGATCCCAATACCAGATCCCCTGGGCAGGGGGAAGGGTCGTGGCAATGGAATCAGCAATGGAAAGTCGGACGCGTTGAAGCCCATCCGGATGCCCTCGAGGAGCCAGCCGCATTCGCGACAGCAGGGCGACTTCAGGAGAGTCCTGCGGCATTTTCTAATGGTGAGTCTTGCAACATTAAATCGCCCATCGGGACTAGAGAATTCACTATCCCTCCGTGAGCGTATTGGTGAATTTATCGCTTCTATGGAGTTGTATTCAGCGATCTGTTCGTACTGCAGAGATGCTTGCATGTTCCCAGAGTCAGTTGACTTCGGTCCAGATCGGTCCTCTGTTATCTCCCTTAAAGAGATGCTGGATGGTGATAACTCTGGTTGGGGGCCAAAAATGATTCTCAACTCTGGCATTGACTCTTCTCCAATCTGAATCGTGACTCTGATCTTGGCAATGCTTCTTTCACCAGAGTCGTCTCTGACAGGGGGAGTGGAATAGAGAATGGTCTTTGTCTAGTCGAGAGAGCAGTGAAATCATCTTTTATTACTAATTCAGTGCAAGAGTGAACTTTCCTACACATTCTCTAAGCTTCCAACATAGAATAGGTTGGGGTATATTTCTATTTCTTTTTTCGGTTGGTTGTTTTTATATAGATATCTTTCTTTGTTACTTTCTGATTCTCTTTGGTCAGGAGGGGTTGATCAAGATAATTATAGAATCACACGTTGTTATGGGACTTCTAGACTCTAAAGACACGAAGTGGCAACTATCAGAAGATATTTGTAGACAACATGACATCTTTTTATAATGTCAAGTTAATTTTTGTAGGCCTTTATCCGCTGCGGAACCTTTTACCTAGCCGAGGTATCAGATTGGCAGCTCTTGCAGACCTCTATCTCCTTCCACCAAGAGGGATATAAAAGTAATCTCGGTCAGGAATACCGTTTTTAGAGGCCGTAAACGACTCTTCATCTGTCCTAAAGCGTAGATAGGCTACAGAGTTCCGTCGTAAAAAGAAGAAATCCAGAATGTCTACCTTACCATGCCATTTAAGTTTCCACCCTCTTCTCCCATATTCCAATAGTTTATAATTTGTCTCGGTCAGAGCTTAATTATAATGATAAGATGGTTCTAGCGAGGAAAGTCTAGCTGTATAACTACAGTTACCTAGATTGCTACACGCATTTCTTTCTTCAATATCCCTGTACTACATTTTAAAATTGGCGCAGATTGGATCCATTCACTACAAGTGAGAAATTCTAAGCATACAGAATATGCAGTGGTCTTTCATCAATGGATCCTCTATACGCAAATATGGATCATGGGTATTTATTAGAAGCCAAGCCATGTTACTGATATATCTAAAGAAATATCGAAAAGCAATTACGCAACATCATTGGACAACGTATACCGTCAAGGGCTCTATCATCTGGAATAATTATCTATTTATGGAAGCGCATACATCTGCGAAGTCTCACCTTTGGACTGCTGTCCTGGGAGAGAATACCACCAGAAGGAGAGGTGTCTCTTGTACCACTCCACCGTCATCGCCAGACCAGACGTAAAGTCCACGCGCTGCTGCCACCCCAGCGTCTGCAATTTACTGCCATCCACACAGTAGTCACTGTCATTGAAAGGGCGATCGGGAATCCAGGTCACGCACTTGTCGAAATCCTTGCTGGGATCGCGCCCAAATAAATGCAGAATGCGAGATGCAACTTCCCGGTTCTGGATCTCGTAACTAGAATCGATGTTGTATATCTCTCCCACTACTCCCTTGTGCAGAATGGTGTCGAACGCGTCAGCTGCATCAGCTGCATAGAGGAATCTGCGAGCATGGGTCCCGTCTCCCTGGAGGGTGAGCTTGTGGCCTTTGAGCATGAGGTTGGAGAACCGAGGGATGAGCTCTAGAGTGGGTTATTCAGCACAAGTACGATATTATTGAGATCGAGGGACAACTTACTCTCTGGATACTGACAAGGTCCGTAGACATTATTACTGCGGACGATAATAGCCGGAATGCGGAAGCTTCGCTGGTATGCCATTACATACATCTCTGCTGCGGCTTTACTGGCTGAGTACGGGTTGGTCGGCGCCAGAATCGTGCTCTCCTCCCGTGCCGGGACTCGGTTGGTCTCCCCATACACCTCATCTGTTGATACGTGGATGAACCGTTGAACCTTACCGTAGGACCTGACCCGGTCTAGGAGCACATGCGTGCCCAGAACATTGTTCTCAGTGAATGTAAATGGATCACTGAACGAATTTTGCACGTGGCTATTAGCAGCAAAGTGCAGGATGCAGTCTACCTGAAACGTTTCAAGGGCAAAGTCGACCGTCCTGCTGTCGCAGATGCTCCCGTGGACGAATCTGAAATTGGGGTATTCGAAGAGCCCAAGGATGTTGTTCAGCGACGACACCGTGTCCATCTTATCGAGGCACACTACAGTGTAGTGATTTTGGTATTGTTGGACTAGGTGCCTAGTCATCCAGCTTCCGCTGTTTTGATTGCGAAATGTTAGCGCAATCCCAGCTCGTAGAGATGAATGACATGGTTACGTACATGAAGCCCGCACCCCCGGTGATCAAGATAGTCTTCACATTCGGAAGGGGTTCAAACTTGCAGGCACCAGTCATCTGGATGGCCAAAATGTCTTCATTGGAATTGATGCGAGTCAAGGGAGCCATGATCTCAGAAGCAGAATCCGAGTCGAAAGTATCACGGCTTGCAATGGGAGCCATAATGTTAACAGATCGACCAATCACGGTTTCCTCGAATGGACTAGGGAGAAAATTAAAGACAGGACTTTTTATCTTCTCCTAGAAGAATTTCGCGTGCTACATATGAAACAAGGAAGATCTGAGCCCTCATATAGACAATCCCTCTACCTTGGCTTCGTGGGCAGAGTGATCACACATTGTAGCTGCCGCCATCACCATCGACCACATCAATATCTTGGTTGTTTTCGCCAAGTACAGGCAGGTCTAAACGTCAACCACGAGTCCTAACCAGGTTTCAAGAGGTATCGCTACTTGATTGACGATAAGTTCGAAGTCACAAACTCGGACTGACTCCGGACCTGATCCCAACTTTGGTCCTTAGGCAAAACTTTTAAAGATGGAGATCTTCCGCAATTTCTGCTTCTATGAGTACGACAAGGAAAAGATCAATACAGAAGCCATAGTAAAACTATTCAATTGGAACATATTACCTAGATTCCGCAACCATGACGACCAACGGCACGACCAACGGCACGAGCAGCTACAAGTTCCTGGTTTTCGGTATGCCTGGACTCATACTCATGATATAATTCTTCCGACTGACATGTCCTTAGGCAACGGCTGGGTCTCCGGACTCGTCCAGCAAGCTCTTGAAAAGAATGGGGACAGTTATGAAGTCTCTAAGGTCCGCATCGAGGACCGGCAAGCTGTGCTTAGGTAAGAAATCTCCTTGGATAAGTCGAACACGAGTAATTATAATTTCTGCTGCAGTGAACTTGATCAGATCAAACCTACTCATGTTATTAATACTGCTGGCGCTCGGGGATCTCCCAACGTCGACTGGTGTGAAGACCACAAGGACTACACTGTCCGTTCCAACATCATCGGAGCCGCAAACTTGGTAGATTGCTGCTTCCTCCGTGGTATCCACATCACTCACTTTGCCTCGGGATGCATTTATGACCAGGATGAGGCCCACCCACTTGATGGCACAGGATTCACCGAGGAGGATACCCCGAACTTCTGGGGATCGTTCTACTCGTATTCCAAGCTGGTTTCCGAAAGAGTGAGCCATGGCGACTCCCCAATCTTTGTGGATCATAATTAGACACATGGATCTCACTGACCTTTCTTATCGTTCCAGGCTCTCAAGACCTATCCCAACGTGCTCATTCTGCGTCTTCGCAACCCAGTCGCTGCAGACCTGCATCCGAAGAATTTTGTCACTAAGCTGCTTGGGTACAAAAAGATCGTTAACATTCCAAATGTGAGTAAGAGTGCAGTTGCAGGATCGCCATATAAACGTACTAATGCGCACGTTGATAGTCCGGTTCAGTGATGACCAATCTAGTCCCTGGAGCCATCATTCTCGCGAAGCACAAGGAAACTGGTATCTATAACTACGTAAGTGTCCCCTGATGGAGATGAAGATTAAGCTCCAGAGACAACGCTAATACTCTAGCAGACAAATCCGGGCACCTTCACCCACAACGAAGTGATGGACTTGATGAAGGAGTATGTGCGACCGTCTCTAACATGGGTCAATTTCACTCTCAAGGAACAAAGCCAGGTGCTGAAAGCGCCCCGGTCGAATGCCAAGTTGGACTCCACCAAGCTTACCAACAAGCTCAAGGAGTATGGTTACGAAGTCCTGCCCGCCCACGAAGCTCTGGTTGAGGCGTTTGCTTTAATGAAGGCCAAGGGATTGCAGTAGATCTAGACCTGTCCCGAACCTGCTCATCTTCGTGAAGGTGCTTTGATTTCAATTGTCTTCTGCTCGGGTACTTCTGTATCTTTGTCATCTTTACAGTGATGAATTAGTTAGTGCTTACTCAGAGAAAATGGCTTTCTACTCCTAGAGAACTCCTAGCGCATTTCTCCCAAACATACCCTGAGGCTGAGCTCCACCAGTGGAGATAAATATCGTATAAAGATCCTAAGCTAGTTGGTAGACGTTGGAGCGCACAGCTCGCCTAGATGCCCAAATAAGTTTCAGCTCGTTGCACTAGTCTACATCTCTTCTCTGCAATAGGAGTGGTGCAAGTCAGAAATCTTAGGAAAAATTCATGAATTGCGGAAATTTTACCCTAGTTAATTTTTCTTTTCGAATTTCAAAACACTCGGACGGGATATCCTAAAGGTTTCACAAATTCTCTTTGATTTCTTTCCTTTTTCCTCCTTAGCTTAGTCTTCTCGAACGATGTCGCCTAGCTAGTTAGATAGCTTCAATAGCTTCAATATTACTACTACGTTGGACGTCACACATATGTGGGTCTTCTCGATTATTAAGGAAGCCAGTAAAGGTCTTAAAGAAGGGCTTTCTGGACATATTTCAGCCTGATATTTCAGGGGCTCTACATAAATAATTATCACGTGAAATTTTGAATTTCTAGATTTTCTTTGCGAAAATTCAAACCTAAAAATTTCATGAATTTCATGATATTTTGAAATTTAAATCACCACCGCTGGTCTATAGCTAGCTAGCTGGATAGATTCAATCTAAAAGATCACCAATTCAACTAAAGGAAGCGGTGAAAAGCTTGCATTCGACAACTAGCTGAAGGGGCTGAGGATATAGTTATAGCCTAACGTAGTTAGTTATACTAGGATGCTGACTAAGCTGAAAGCCCTGGCGAGGGCGAACACTTCCGCTGGACCGGAACTAGGGTCTCCCACCAAAGCCATGCGGCTGTTATGCTGTGTGTAGCTTGTTGGGCGGAAATGCTCTCAAGGGTAGCAACAGCTCGAACTCGGCTTGCAAAGATAGGCTCTTAGGGCAACGCGAACTATTCCTGAAGATTTCACCATTGGCTGTTTGGGGCAAACCGGCATTGCGTTCAACTTAACCCCACCGCAACCAGTATCATTAAGCGAACCGTAGCCAGGACTAGAGCTGGGCTTGATTGTATTAGGCTCTCAGAGTATATCTAAATAAACATTATGATCAGTCATTGTTACATTCTACTATTTATCTAGCTCAGCAGAACTCATTCTATCCTATTATCGAGGATCAATTCTACTGCATGCAATAAAAACTCGAGGATGTTTTGGTGTTCATTATTAGAAAAGCGAGAACGGAGACTAGATGCAATCTAAGAAGCCCTGTGGAGAAAAATGAAGCCACGCCGGTAGTCCTTAGTTACCAGGCGGACTGCGCCCGAGATCCGCCTTCTTATCTCGCAATGTGTGGGCCGTGCCGAGGACGGAAAGTTTACATTCTGCTTCCGATGCCTACGGACCCTGCGACTTGCCGTCCGTCGTCATCTCGGTGGACCGGTGGCGCAACCTTGCCGTCACTCGGCTGAGAGTTTATAGAAGGAATCGCCCGACCTCATTTTAGCGCGAATATGTAGGACTCTAGGGCTGTCTATCTTGAGTATCCGCATCACAGGCAGAACGGAATACGACTCTCGCAGGCGGATTATATCACAACACAGCTGATAGTTGCATGCCAAGATGCTCAATCTTCCCTGGCAATTAGAGATAAGGGGAAGGAAAAGTACAGAAGTATATTATAGCGCAAATAGAGTGTCAATCACTCTTGTATCATTAGAGACGCCTAGAGGGCAATCCTGCTAGAGAGTGATCTGATATTTCATCCATGCGTCGATACACAGACCATTTGATCTTGTCAGCGCCTATCCACTGAAGGGAAGCCGAGCTGCAGAACCTTTCATCTATCCGAAACCTCGTGTATGTAGGTCTCGCCCGTTTACACTTTCTCTGATCAAATAGATGAGAGAAGCCGACCCGGATCCGAATCAATACCGTTTACAGGGGGTGATAAATCACTCCTTTATTCATTCCTAGGCACAAATTAGCAATATATCCCTGTTATTCTAGATCGTAAGCAATGCGGCAGATTTGACTCTGTATGCTACTCCAGCTCAAACCCTTGTTTCCGTGCCTAGGGATTCGACATTGTCACAGTATCCGCTAAGCAAAAAGTAATAATAAGAATAATCATCATCACTGTAAGGACGAGAAGAACTATCCTTCATTTAGGTGCTAGTATGCCACATAAGCATCGTATGGGGTCTAGTGAGGGTATAACTTCATGGGATCATCAGTTTCTTGATTCTTAAAATATATCCGTTTGTTTGGAGATTGCAGAACGGATGACTCGGGTAAAGACTGGCTCTTGAGAAGGATGAACTGCAGAAGAAAAAGTGGGAAAAGATGAAAATGAAGGAGGTCGTAAATGTACTTTGATAGACCGGCCTTTTTACTGCATGTACGAGGCCACATTCTTTCAGATAGCGTTGATGACGATTGCTCCCTGACTTGCCTGAACCATGGGATTCTGGCCCTAGAATCAAATATGGCTGCCACTGGCAACTGCCTGCAAACTAGCTCGAAATTAGTGCTTATATCGAGCGTCGGTCATTGTTCGATATTATCGCTCACGTCTCGGATTACCAGTCCAGGATTCAGATCCCTGACTGACTCAGACATCTAATTTGTTCAGTATAGCCTTTCTATGCAGCTGCTGTAAACGGGATCTTCAGGGTAGAACGTTCTTCAGTATTCCGACGAAATTGGTGAATAATCAGCCTGATTGGTAGATCAATAAATGTTAGGCCATTCGGAGTCTTTATTTACTTGGACAGGAATTCTAGATGTTCAGGGTGAGTGCACTGATACATCGTGGTAGTGAGATGCCTGAGGCCACCACCATGCCCTGCCCCTGTCGCTATTCAATAGATGGTGGAAATCGCCCCCATTAACCATGCTAGTTTGCTTGGGAGATGCTACATCCTTGATGAGGAGTTGTGGACTCGATGCATGTGCTATCCAGGGATGTAGAACCTATAGAGAAGTAACAACGTAGCCTCCTGGATTGCGTATGAGCTAGGCAGCAGATCATCGATAAGACCAACGATCGGGGACCATCACTCTTAACTCAGTCAGTCATTGGCAGTGGCCCCAACCGCATCCACACCCGTGGGCGGTCAGCCCCGTCAGTCAGCGTTACAACCATGTACACACACTGGATATCCCCTCGCTTGCATGGAACGACTGGCGGTGCCTACATAGCATGACCTAGCATGACGGGGGATCATGACAGGGGATGTAACATCTTCCTATCAACGTTTACGAGACTGCTTCTCTGATACTTATATTCTGCCTTCTGGAATCCGAGATCGCTCCGTCCGTGTCTACGATTCAGACTCAACACGGGTAGCTTCATTCTGTCAACTCCCAGAATGCCACCAGAGCGACGCAAATGGATTCAAAAGGAGGACGAGATCCTGAAGATTGCTGTCGGAGAAGGTGACCCTTCCGGTTTCCTACTAGATGTGATCCACGGTCTGGATTTGTTTGCTGATTTTATCCCCTCCCTAGACGTGGAACGAATCGACTGGCTCTCGGTAGCGGAATTCCTCCCAGGTCGCAATAACAAAGAATGCCGGAAACGCTGGTACCAAAAATTCGCCTCCAATACTAATCACGGCAGTTGGTCCGAAGCGGAGGATGAGCGCCTTCGCGCCGCGATTAACCAACATGGAACAAAATGGACGCTGGTCGCACGAGACGTGGGGACGAGGAATAGTGAGCAGTGCTCTAAAAGGTGGAACGATGTGTTAAATCCCGACCTCGATCGGAGCCCGTGGACAACGGAGGAGGTCCGTACCTCCCTCGATACTATCTTGAATTTAAATCATCTAGCTCTGACATATTTTCTTAGGATCAGCTTTTATTGTCGAGTGTGGAAGCCATCGGAAGGAATTGGAAGCTGATCTCCGAGCTTCACTTTCCAAATCGTGCAGCCCTGTCCTTAAAGAACCGCCACGCACTCCTGCTTCGCCGACAAGCACGACGTAGCCTGTCTCGCGAAACTCAACCCCGCTCATCAAGCACGAGTAATCCTCCAGACGCGGGCGAGTCTACCAGCATAACCGATGAAGAAAGTGAGGATAACGAAAGCTCTTCGCCGTCTGGGGGCCAAAGTAGCGCCCTGCCCACCGGCATGAACACACCGGGCTCAGTAGGATTCGGCCTGGTGCCATTTGGGCAGGCGCCATATGCTGAATACACCACTGCCGATCAGGACTTTTTTCAAGTAACAGCAAACAAGCAGCACAACTCAATATCGACTGTCTCCATGGAAATTGCAGCCTATCATGATATTCCAATGGACGACATAAGCACTGCCATAGACGATACGGCGTTTGCCCAACATCTTCCACAGCTACAGCAACAGTCTCAACCCGACGTCTCCTTGTGGCAGCCCCCTCAGACCAACTTTGCCATCGCAACACCTGTATCGACAGCAGCTTCAAGCAAAACTGACATATGGGAAGAGATTCTTTGTCTGGGTATCCGTTGCCCGCGAAAGGAGCTTGAAAACTTTAAGCTTGCTCTTTTGGAGGCAGCTACCAAAGTGCCTTGCGGGCCTGATGACGGTGATGAAAAAGTCCAAATCAAGTTGACAGTTAGGAAGGAATGAATGAGGATTTCTCTATTGACAGGCTCTTCTCAGTATCATGGTAAGTTGCGCGCTTTAAAAATTTCTTTTTCTTGCCCTTGTCAGTATAGTGGGCTTCTAATATTTCGCCCCCTTCCAAACGCCCAGTTGAGTTGGTCTGGAATAATAATTGAACTGTTTCTTCAGTGTTCCTTCCTACGTAATTGTGTAACTTGGGGGTCGGCATCCGATAAGTCTACAAAGTCCACTATGCCTTCCCTGGGAAAAGTTCCGTAAAGGAGCTATATCCCAATTTTAGGGAAATACAGGTTCGTCTCCGGATAAAGGTTTCATATAATGACCAATATTAGTCTCAGCTCTAATGGCTTGTCAGTTATTGCCTGATATTTGACTGGAGGCTTTAGGCACTTGTTTTGAGATCTATCTTTGATTACCGATATCTTCCCACGATTAAATTGTCAAATAGGTAGTTGCGAACATACTTACTTCATCATGCCGGACCCCTTCCTTAGACACAAAAGGGTCTTACTATGGGTTTAAGTACTAAATCTTGATGTGTATGGTAGTGGACCGATCTTTCCATTTCTGTCTAACTGAAGTGAAAGCATGTGACGTATTCCACCCTGAATTTTAGCTCCCTCTCTCAAGCTGAGATTTTTATTTTATCCATCTGGGATGAGCTTATCCGTGACCCCATGTTCATGTATCCATTCCAGGACAGGGAAGACCAATTAACTCCCCATATATAGCCTAAATACCTGAGATGCTTTGCAACGGGACGTGAAAGCCATCGTGCTTGCCGTGCATCCACTCGTAATAATGGAGGATGTTCTCAAGTGAGAGCTGCACGAAAGGTGGGAAGGGTTTCATCACTATTTCTTTCTGAATATTTATGTGAAGGGTGGACAAATAGAAGCTATAAATGCCCTCTTCGGCGAATTTTGATACCCTGATTTCCCCAATGGGACGGCTACATTCTCCCCTGGTGGTTGAGGACATATTGATAGGATGATGGACTGACTGCGGAAGATTTAAATGCACACTCTCAGATTGCGCTGCAGTGATTGGATTTTCTATGCTCTGGCATACGATCTTCTAACCGTTCCTGCCTAGACTGTTTAGATTGACTTTTTCCTCTTCAGGACTTCGCGCAATGTAGCATGAAGATCCTCTCCCGATAACTGCAGCATCCAGTTCCACTTCGTATCCTGGTCCTTACAATCAAGAAATCCCATAGTCCATAGCCAACCGCAGTAACAGCCTCCGCATCTTTATGTTCTAGGTCTCCCTGCTTCAAATGCTCCGCACCGCGGGCCGCAATACCTGCCGTGCTTCCTCTTATTACCTCGAATTTCTTGACAGAAAGGCGTTCAAGAGTTTCAGGCAGCATACTAGGCGTGACAGTGAGGGAACTGACCCATATATATGTGTTCTTGGTCTCGCCAAAGTGGTGGAGTGTGCTAATAATGGTCCGTGTAACTCGGTCTAGAGTGCTGACATATCGAAAATAGTTATTTTTAGGTAGTTAGATCCCATCCCATAGCCGCATTTTCATGTTCCAGGAGCCATTTAGGTCAGAATCTTCTTTTTTCGGTTGCTCTTCATCTTCCTTGGAACGGGTTTTTTTTTCTAACTCACCCAATTGATAAACCACCAACGCAAATTGCTGTCCACATCAGGCCCTTTCCTTCTAAGCCCTGAAGTTGCTGCAGAAACCGGCGCTTTTCCATAGGGAAAATCACAAAGTCGACTTTCTCCGGCTGCGATGTATCTCACCCCTATAACAGTGATGCTCTTAATTTGTCCACACATGGTTCTGTGGGGAATTGAATTGAATCTTAAAGATAGTATCCATATATTGTCAATATTGAAACAGAGAGGCTCCTATTATAGGTAGAGATCTGATATACATTAGTGCTCAATACGAAGAGACTTATGTTAATCCTACGTGAGTGTTTTACCTGGGAAAAGAGAGGAAACAACGAGTTTATATATAGCCGCTCGGTGGAAAGAGAAAATAATGCGATTATAAATCAAAATTATGGTGGAAGTTCGCTTCGCAAGATACTCTCTTCTAAGTGAGGTATATGGTTGTCTTCTTTTCTCCTAGACACGATAGGTTTCCACATTTGCTATGACAATTAATTGGGACCTTTCTTCCTCCAGGGCTGGTGGCAAGGGCCTCATCGTGGCTTATGCCTTATTTAGGCAACAGCAGCGAGATGGGCCCGGGTCGGTGGATACCAGTCCTAAATAAGTTTAGTCTCCACCATGGTTGATGGTGCTCGAGCCATCACGTCTCAGGTTTCCTAGACTGCGAATGCTAGTTGAAGCTTTTCTCTATCCTGACAGTGTCTAGCATTATTATTTGGAAATTTTAGAAGGACTATGCTTTATAGAGTAATCATATACAGAAAACTGAGGATTCATCGCTTCGCCGATCATGTCGAGGTTGTGTCAAGGCTAAACGCCGCTGCGATCTTCTTCTGCCCCAGTGCAGCAGATGTTCCTTGAAGGGTGACATGTTGTATTATTAATACCCTATTAACTCCTAGCAGAAAGCTAGACAGACAAATAAGATATCCCTCTAAACTCTTATTGAGGAAGCATAATAACAGGTGTTGCATCGTATTGACTGTAATATACTTCTGGCACTGAAGGTGGAAGTTGTCAAGACTCAAAACCAGACCGCATCCTGTTCTTCAACAGAAGTGAGAATGATACGTATTTAGACTCAGTGTAGCAGGTTCTGCTGGGTCTGGCTAGGAAAATCCGGCATCAAGCACCAGTCCAGCTGCCCCATGAATTGAGTCCACCGCGCGCCTACCTCATTGCGGAGAGTGTGCAGCGCACTATTATTATCATTTCTCATGTGTCATGTAGTGCATCGTCTCTCGACTAACAACTTCATTCAGTGCGTATATCTTTCGTCGATACTTTGCCTTTTGACCTCCACACGACGTTGTGGGATGCTCCGTGTGAAGAGGCGTGGATAGGAGAGGCTAGTAAAAGTCCTTTATCTATGGTCTCATTGCGGGAATTCTCAGAAATGCTCGAGTTGGAAAACGTTCGTGACCTCCCCGGATTCTAAAGCTTAATATTAGCTGCATGCAAAGGTAAAACTAGTATTGTGTAATCAGAATATTGATGATAATTATCGAGACTTGATGGGTTGTATCTCGATGATTAGTATTGGAGAAAATAAAAATAAAATAATCATCAGAAATAGTAAATTATCTCGGAGACTCCCTACCCCTAGGGAGCTCCTTGCGAATTTCTCCCATGCCTCCTAAGCGAGCTCCACCCACAGGAATAAATAGCACGAGCTTGCTAGGAAATCAAGCTTCAGGGAGCTTCAGCTCCGATGAATTATGACTAGTCTTAATATCCAGAGTACAGACACTTTCACTTCCCTCTTTTCAAGTGCAGGGAGCCCAGCTGCGACAAGATCCTTATTCACTTCCGACAGATGATCTAGGAACCCTCCCGACCAACCATCCCAAAAGTTCTCTTTCTGCTCCTGCAACGTCCCTGTTCGTTCTATTGCATAGTTCGTCAGTGACACATGCCCTGAGATGTGCATCATGAATGCCATTGCACCCTCGTTTACTCTTTGGAGCTTCAATTTGGCGCTAGTCGCTTCTTTCCATCGTTCATATGATTCTCCATGGGGCATATAGCTTGGCTCGTACGTCAAACCGCCTGGCTCTAAGTGCGTTGCGGAGCCAGACCATACTCCGTAAATCATCCCCATCAGTTCCGTAGCAAAATTTCGATGGTAGTAGGGCGGGCGGAATGTGTTTGTTGTCGTGTTCCACTTTGGTGTAAAAACAAGAAATTCTGTTAGCGCAACGCCAGGGATCTTCGATCGCGCCATTAAAACGCAGTATATGGATGGGTCACTCTGTTTGTGACTGACGGTGGACGAGTTGATAAATTTTTCCATCGCATACTTATATGGTGTATAGTTCCCGTGCCAAGCGATGACATCAAAGGGGGTATGGTTCTGCTCGTAGACGAACAGCTCGCCCAAAAGCTTGACAACGATCTCCCAGGGTGTTTGATCTATGTCGAAGCTGGCAACTGGAATCTCAAAGTCACGAGGCATGGCCATGCCGTTAGAGCCTATGGGCCCTAGCTCAGGAAGCTCATAGTGACAGCCGTATATTTCTTGGACATAGCCGCGTCCGATACCATCAGGTAATGTCACTTTGATGCGCATGCCGGCCTGAATGATGACCAATTCTCCAGGTCGCACCATTAGTCGACCAAATTCAGTTTGGATGTCTAACCGGCCCTCCTGTGGGAGGATCAGCATATCGCCATCATTGTTGCAGAATGTGCGGTTGCACATAGAAGTGTTTGCCATATAAATATAGACTGCCAATCCCTCTTTCAGAGAGGGATCACCATGGCCAGCAATAGTCTTTAGACCTCTTATGAAATCGAATGACTCTGAGGTATCCGGCAGCGGAAACTTATTCCATCCCATATCCTGGGGAGTGAAGCTCGTATTAGGGTTCATATGAAAATCACTGATAGATGGTCGCTCAACTGCGAATATAGATAAGAGATAAAAGATCCCTACCATAACCGTCGATTATGAACATCTATACGCGTACAGGGCAAACTCTTGCCGGCAGATCATCTTCTGTTTCTCATTTACTAGGTGCAGTACAATGGATCTCAATAGTTGCCTTCTACCGGCGCCGAGATTCAAGCGGGGATCTAAGGCGTGCCGGCGTTGCCGACGGCTACGAACAAAGTGTCGCAATACCGGTCAGCCACCTTGTGAAGGCTGTGTACAGGCAGACGAGCGATGTTCCTTTCCCCAGCGCGGAGAACCGGACCACGACCGAGCGTATCGCCGCTCACGACAAAGTCGACCTTCGAGTCAGATTGATGAGCGTCAACAAGTTGATGAGCGTCGAATAGACACGAGTCGCCATATGTCAGAGCCCGTAGTTGCGCGTCTAGGCGCTCTCACTCCAGGCTCTGCTCTCTCAGATCCCCCCTGGGCCTTGCTACCCCTTACAACGACGTGGTTGAGGGCATCCGTATCCTCACGACGTCATTTTTCCAGCTGGGCTTCATACCCAAGACGCTATTCTTCGAACCACTGAGGTGTCAGCCATCATCTATCAACGTCTTCTTACTGCTTGGTATTCTGAGTGTCTCGGCCCGCTTCACGCCAAGTCTAGTAAAAAGATATAACGGTGGCTCCAATGCTACAGAAGTATTTCTCGACCGAGCCGCGATCCTAGTGCCGCAGCAGATGTTTACACCGACGCTTGAAGTCATTCAGGGATTTTTTATTAGCATTGCCGAATGGGGCAAGGGTGACAAGCACCGAAGCTCCATGTATATGGGAATTGCTATCAGAATGGCGGGGATTCTCCATCTTCATCGCGAGGAGACCTATCGGTTGCCAGCTACTTCCAGTGCGGAAGAGGTAGCTAACGCAGAAGTGGCTAGGCGTACGTTTTGGATGCTCGAAACCTTCGAGAATCTCCATTCCGGGTCCAGCTCCCCAGTTACTTTTTCATACCGGGATATCACCACTCTCCTTCCATGTGATGAACGTGAGTTTTCTTTTGGAATGATGGTATGGGATCGAGCTGCCCTTGCCGGAACGCCGCCGGCGATCAAGAACCCATTCTTAACCCGTTCACCGTCACGGTCCTTGTTTGCAACTTTGCTTCAAACGCACAA
Source organism: Paecilomyces niveus (assembly GCA_003116535.1). NCBI lineage: Eukaryota > Fungi > Ascomycota > Eurotiomycetes > Eurotiales > Thermoascaceae > Paecilomyces > Paecilomyces niveus. Next base: position 7,388 of record QEIL01000226.1, on the reverse strand, counting down.
TCTCTGGGGCCAGGTTGCACGTGTGGTTAATTCGGGCCAGCAAGACAATACCTTGCAGATCGACCTAGATGATTATGATCGGCTCTCAGCCGCTCTGCGTGACTTTGAAGAGCATCTGCCATCCGCACATCGCTGGTCACTGTGGAATCTACGAGGATTCAAGGCTGAAGGGCTGGACCTGGCCTTTTTCTCAGCAGTTATGATCCTTCAGTTAAGTCATATAATCCTCCGGAGGAGTTATTTGCGTGATAGCCTGGCTGCTCAACAAAGCACAAATAACACCTACCCTATGACAGTAGAATTATTTGAGAGTATGCAAGTGCTACATGAGCAGATCAGAGCTTTTTTTGACTTCGGGATGCAGATGAAGGATTTCCAGCTTTAATTTTATTTTGTATCTATGTCTGTGGTTCACTGGCATGTCATCTCTATCGACGACCGTACCTTTGTCCCAGCGTGGCACCAAGGGCAGAAGAAGTCTTGCATATGTCTATCAAAGGCCTAAAGGATCTGCAGCATGCCTGGCCAAGAGCCAGAGAGTGGAATAGCGCTCTGTGCAAGGCTATAGGTATTTCAGTTAATAAATCTGACATAGCGACGCAGGACGAGCATATCGAAAGTTCCTACGCGGAGTTGCAAGGACATATTGAGATGTTCCAATCCCCACGAGGGGTTCAATTCAATGATCCCCTCCTGACAGACATCATGTTCAAGACATTTGAGACGTATTCGTGGAACGATGTCTTTGATATGTGACCTAAAAAAAAATATAGATATTGACAATGGTTCAAGACCAACCAGCTCTCAATTTAGCGACAGCTTCATCTTCTGATACAACATCCGCGTATTTAGAGTCTAAGTCAAATAAATTCGCAGCTTGAATTTCTGGTGTTCGATCTCCACAGGCTGAGCCTACGACCTGTACCACAATGTCAATCTGGAATCCATGCAACACGTGGAAGAAAAAGCACAATGTACCATTGGCCGGAAACCGTTCTGCATTGCATCTAGTGTCGTGGCTCTTACGCAGCCTGATGTACTTACACCACAGATGACGAGTGTATCGACATTAAGAATCTAAATATATTTCGTCCCTATCAGCCTATGCCAACCTGAAATAGTGAAGCAAACGGTAGAGAAAAGCAACAAGGACAGCATACCTGTAGTTCTGAAGCCAGAGTAGTTCCGAAGAAGGCACTCGCATATTTTTTCTTGACGACCACATCCTGACAGGGATCGGGCTCTAATCCCTGAAGATAGGCTGACAGTCCTCTCGTGTCACTCTTTTTCCATACATCAAGAAGCTTGGCTTTGTGCCAAAAAAGTCCTGCATCAGCCATGTCCTGTCTCTCATACTCCACTTGGCTCCAGACAACTGGCACGTTACTTTTTCGTGCAGCAGCAAGTAATAGTCTCATGCAATTCGGTGCCTCACACGCGGCAGTGTTCGAAAGAAGTGATAACGGAGAAGAGTCTGACCAATAAGCGAGACAGACATCGATGATCAATAAGGCGGGGCGTGAACCCCAACCCATGCGGTTTGAAAACCCTGACTTAGCATAGGATTCGGAGGAAGGGTGACTGATTATCTTAGACATTCTCCAGCTATATCTTGGGTATGAAATGTGCTGGCATTCGGTATAGCAGGAGAGAGACGTATTTTACTGTCAAACGACTCATGGAGTCAATGAAGAAATATTGACAATCTACCTTGCCATAAACAATAGAGGAGCTTGATTTATATATATTAATCCGATAACTTAGGATAGATTTCTAACTTATTGAGGAGAGTAGACTGATAAGAAGATCGGAAACTCTATTTTCTTTGCCTGCCGGGCGTTTCAGGCGACGGGTTCTGGGGAAGCTACCCTTCGCGCGGTGGGCACTGTCAAGTGCGTCATTATCTAAAAATTCATCAATGTCGTGATGATGTTTGAGATCTAAACCAATATAAGCTGATGTTAGATATTCGCATAAGATACTGAACTAAATTCTCTATCACCTATATCTGCCTGTACGCCATGGGGAACGCTAACAACGACCGTAGTATATATCAGCCCATTCACCCCTCCATCCGCCACTTGCTGGATCCAGAATACGTCGCTTTCCACGACAAATACTTTCAATACGTTATTCCTGATGACCGGAAGATCTGGGATGGATCTGCTCTCCTTCCATCTTCCTTATGGCCATCTACTGCGCTTGTTCTGTCCGAACCAATCAAAGGCACAGTTTCGATACACGATATCCGGTTGAAAAACTTCGATTTACGCATCTTCAGACCTGTTGATGATAATGACAGGATACGGGAACAGGAGAAGACCGAGATCAAACGGCCGGTCTTCATGTGGTTCCATGGAGGGGGATGGGCAATTGGATCTAGCGCTGACAACAACGATCTCTGTACGATGATCTGTCATCTTGCTAAGTGCATCGTTGTGAGTGTGGGCTATTGGCTGGCTCCTGAGCACCCATACCCTGTGCCTGTCGAAGATGCTGTTGAGGCACTTCAATGGATCTATGGTGCAGAGGGGGCGCAGATTCTACGAATAGACAACACGCGTATCGCTATCGGAGGACTCTCTGCAGGTGGGAATCTGGCAGCCGTGTTATCGCTGAAAGCGGCCAGTCTCACACCAGTCCCTATTCCCATTGCCTTACAGATCCTCATTATGCCTGTCATCGATAACACTGCTACTGTGCATACTATCTGGGCGGCGAATAAACATGCTCCATGATTGACTCCGGAGCGAATTGGCCTGGTATCGGCGCATGTATCTCCCCAATGAACAATGGGATGCGCGGAATTGGGACGTCTCACCAAACTTGGCGCGAAAGCAGCTTTTGGCGAAGAGTCCGAAGACTGCAGTCGCAGAGCATGATTTATTGGCTCCCGAAGCAATCGCATATGCGACGAGTTTGAAGGACTCGTGGGAGAATCATGGTTCGCAGATGGACGTGGGAGTTACGGTGAAGGAATATAGAGGCTCCACACATTCACTCCTGGTCATGGGTGGCGTGTTGGCAAAAGGAAGGACATTGACTAGTGATGTAGCAGAACAAGTTCGACTGTGGTTTAGCTAGGGCCTTGTCCGTTGTCTTTTCTTATTATAATGGATACAGTTATCGACTTAATTGCTTAACATAAGATAATACATGATAAAATTGTTAGAATACGTCCCAATCATGGTACAACTTATATATATTTCTATAACATCTAACAAAAAGAGGGCGTTCACTAGCTATATTAGCCCTGGAGTAAACGCCGCCTAGTGCTCTCTGATCTCGGTGTCATTATACACCGGAAATCATCCGGCACCCCACTCAGACCATTTGTAAAGGTGACTTTCTGTTCAATCTTCTTCCCGTCCCTGTCAACAGGGCAATTCAAATTCATTGTTGCCAACAAGGTGGCTAGTAGAATATATACACCAGCCAAGGCCAGGTGTTGGCCGGGACAGACACGTCGTCCGAATCCAAAAGGTCCTTTTGGGTAGGGCTCGCCCTTCCCGCCCTCTGCGATAGGAGCGTATCGGTCAGGGTTAAACTCATCAGGAGAAGAGTAGTACTGTTCATCATGTGTCATAGCCCATGCGTTTGCAAACACCACCGATCCTTTTGGAATATGGTATCCCTTGTAGGTGTCGTCTTCCACGGTTGCGTGCGGAACGCCTACTGGAGAGAGAGGTGCCCAACGTGTTGTCTCTTGAATAACGTGTTCCAAATACACCAATTGGTCTCGATCCTCGAATGTCGGCAATCGCAGGATATTTCCGTCTTCATCAGCGCCGAGCACACGATCCAGTTCTCCTTGTGCCTTGGCCTGAACCTCGGGGTTGAGCATGAGATTCAAGATAGCAACAATAATAGTAGACCAGGTTGTGTTCCCACCAGCAATAGAAATAGCCCCCGCAGCACCTTTCAGATCGGCGATAGTGGCTTCATTGGGCCTGTTGTTAGCCTCATTTTCGAGATAGCGACCGAAGTGTGTACGCATGAAGGAAGGGAATGTAGCTTTGCCCTCACGAATCGAAGGTTCAGTCGCATCCCACGGAGCATCGTGGAGTTTTTGAATAGACGCCTTTGTTCGACGAGCGTGTGCGAGCGGCTTGAAAATGTCAAAGACAGCACAGCAGCTGGGCAGATGTCGGACAATGGGGAACAAGTCGACAATAGAAGACCCAGGAACACCACCCTCACCTGTGGCTTCCTCTACATTGATTGCCATTTTGACATACGGATCATCGTGTTCCTGGACCTCGATGCCAAAGCCGATGCGAAGAACAACTGCCGTCGAAAACTGCCTGAGGAGTGTCGTCCAGTTCTGGGGCTCGTTGAGGATAGCCTTGGCCGCTCGACGGGCTTCCTCTAGCTGGATGGGCCGATATGATTTGCAGGCAGACTGCGTGAAGGATTGCTGAAGCAGTTTTCGATGCAGTTGGAACTGTGGTGACCACCGCAAAAAGGTGAGTGTGACACCCCAGCCCATCACTTCAAACAAGACAAATCGCGGGCGATCAGCGTAATTAGAGCCTCTCTTATCAAGTAAATCATGCGCCGCTTCAATACTGTTCAACACAATGATGGGCCGCCCCAGAACGATGAAGGAGAGGATATCGGAGTTGTAATCCCTGCCCCATTGTGCGTATTGATATTCAGGGTGGTCTTGGGGAATAACTCGAAGGTGCCCTAGGATCAGCTCACCAGGCGGTCCGGGTGGTAAGGGCTGGCCTCGTTTGGTCACTTGAGAATAGATGACCCAAATAACCAAAGTCACCGCTAGAAGAGGCAATGTAATATGTATTATGAAGGGGTAGCTATAGCTTTCACGTTTCCAAGTCAGCCACGAAAGTGACATATTAGGCTCCGTGCCATCGATGAACTTAGACATTGAGGAACCCAGTCGCCTCAGTTTGAAATATATGAAGCTATTCTAATTGGAACTAGCTAGACGATGGACAAAATGTTAATTATTCTGGCAAACATTGGCCCGGCAAGGACGGTGCCAGTTGATACACTGGTGCGATAAGCTTATCATTGCCGCCCGGCCGGCAATCTCATGGTGGAGGCAGAATGTAGGAGATGCGGGTGTGAAAGTTAGGGACACAGTTTTATGTCCAGACATTCTGTCAGGATTCAAATCGCAAGTTGAAAACAACTCCAAGAGCATGCGCGAACTGAGATTATCGCAAGTTTCCTTTTCCTGATTCATCACTCCCACCCGATGTATCCTCCACCTCCTCTTCCACCATTAGGTGCTTCGGCCCGCGGCGCCTTTGCGACAATCCCAACATCCTCTGACCCTTACCACTATCAGGTTGGATTTGGAAATAGATTTGCAACTGAGGCAATTCCAGGGACACTGCCTTTGGCCAGAAACACCCCCCAGCGGTGTAGATACGACCTTATATCGGAACAGCTCAATGGTACACTCTTCGTTTCAGCCCGAGCTTCACAATTACATGCATGGTTCTACCGGATAAGGCCCTCTGTCGCCCACAAACCATTGAAAAAACTCTTAAGAGCCCTGATCTGGAAGCAGTCTTTTCAGCCTGCCGGATCTTGCCTTACGCCCGTTATCTCTTAAGGTTGCCAGTTTAAGATAGTGGTATACCTACCTAGAGCCGTCGAAAGCACGGGAACCTACCGTATCTAATCACCTGACGCACTTTTTTTCGCGCAACACCGACTTTTCGAGTTTATTCAACTACCCACCAAATCATCAAAATGGATCCTATTTTATTAGCTCTTGAAGGATTGGAGTCGCTGAAGCCTTGAGAAAAGCCTAATTACACTGAAATTGGAAAAACATATGGTGTCAATCGGTCAACATTATCGAAGCGACACCGTGGTGTCCAGGGCTCCCATGAAAATCAACGAATACTCAACAACGTACAAACAGCTCAACTGCTCAAATGGATAAATAATCTTATAAAATATGGTCTACCTCCATCAAATGAGATATGACGGAACTTTACGAAAGAGATTATTGGAAAAAAATCTGGAAAAATATGGCCATCTCGTTTTTTAAGCAAACACCGCAATGAGCTTCTTTCAGCCTACAACTTTAGCATGGACGTCTGCCGGAAAAGAGTTGATTCTTCCTTCAAGTATTTGCTTTACTTTGAGCTCCTAGGCCAGAAGATCAATTAATATTGTGTGGAACCAGTTAATATCTACAATATGGATAAAAAAGACTTCCTGATTGGCATCGTGAAAAAAGCTAAAAGAATCTTCTCTCGACGTCGATACAAATAAGGATGGTCTAGGCAAAGAGTTCAACCTGGATCTCGTGAATGGATTACAACGATTACTTGCATCTGTACTGATAGTATTATTTTATCTCCATACCTTATTTATAAAGTAGTTGGAGAAGATATGCCAGATAATTGGCTCCGAGACTTTAATCCTGATGAACATAATTGTTTTTTTACATCATCACCTAGCGGATGGACAAATAATAATCTTGGATATCTCTGGTTAACGACTTTATTTGATCGCGAGACGAAGGCAAAGGTAGGCAGGTCTTATCGACTACTTATCTTTGATGGTCATGGCTCCCATATTACTATAAAGTTTATCGACTACTGCGATCGCAGTAGAATCCTTTTAATACGATATCCATCTCATTCAACATATACTTTGCAGCCGCTTGATATTAGTTTGTTTAGCCTATTTGCCTAGGTGTATAGTAATAGATTGGATAAGTTTATGTATAATTGCCAAGGATTCTCTATAATTGCAAAGCTAGACTTTTTCCATATATTCTGGCCGAGTTGGGAGACTACTTTTTCAAAGAAAAATATTGATAGTGGGTGGAAAAACACTGGTCTTTATCCATGGAATCTAGAGATCGTTCTTACTCATTTTACTAGAGAAAAAGATAAAAGACCTTCTTCCAGTAAGAGTTCAGGCTCTATCCTCAAGGCAGAAGATTGGTGAAGGATTGAGAGACTCCTAAAATAAATGGTTAGCGATATCTACGATACGAACGTTCGGAAGGTGATCAATTCAATGTACGCCATCTCCACGGAGAATAGTCTGTTCAGATCACGTTGCTCGGGCCTAGAGAAATACTTTTGTATAAAAATAGAAGAGGAAGAATCGTGGGAAAACTCTCCCACTCCCCGGAGGTCTTCCGGAGTATGGTGGTGCAATCTTTTATAGCCCGAATAAGATCAAAGAAACACGGGCAATTCAATTAGAAAGAGATGAAGCAGCAAAGCTCGCCAAGGTTCAAAAGGAAGAGAATAAACTCCGCAGTAAACAGCGAAAACAGGAGAAAGAACAATTAGCTAAAGAAAAACAGCAAATTCGAGAAGCAAATCGTCTGGCACGGCTTCAAGCGCAGGAGGAAAAGCAACGCTTAAAGGAGGATGAAATAGCAG
>QEIL01000225.1:0-29180 GCA_003116535.1 Paecilomyces niveus | reverse complement strand
CATAGGATAGGCATCCTGAATCAACATAGGCTTTGGTATAGATGTTCCCATTGAATCCTATATTAATATACATGCCATTCGAATGCATATGCTCCCTTGCTTCCTTCCATTCAAGCTTTGGTTACTTTTGCTGCTCCTGACAGCGGCTTTTGGTAGGAGCTATTTTTTTCTCGATTCACTAGTTAAATTGTCCTCGGAGGAGCTATCCTGGGGGTCCTTGGATTCAGGTTTAGCTTGAGATAGCTTTACCTTCTTAGAATCCTTCCTAGATCCTTTATCCTTCCCTAGGTTAGGGGGTTCTTTATAATAGGGGGCAATATAGTTTGGTTTGCCGCAATTGAAGCAGAGACCCTTCTCCCTTCGTCGATTCCATTTATCCTGAGCAAGCCGGGGTATCCGTTTCGTACTGATTTTGCTGGTTTTTTCCCAATCCATGGGTTCCGAAGCATCCGAAGCTCGATTCGCTGATCTAGGACTAGGGGATCTAGTTTGGTTCCATTTCCCCCTAGTCTTAGGTTGTAAATTATTAATTCGGGAACCGAAGGTGGCTAGGACCTAAACATATTTACTATAAGTGGTAGGGAGGTCCAAGCAAGCATATACCATCTTTTTCAGGGTGTCATTGATAGCACCTTCAAGGTAGTTGATGTAGATCCTGTCATTCCATGCTGAACCTCCGCTATTTGCTAATTCCCGTTTAAATCGGGGTAGGAAGATAGCAAAGCTCTTATATTCCTTCTGCCGGAGGTACCGGAGACGTTCCAAAGCTCTGGCTTCGGCATTTGGATCCCTATAACAATTGTTTAGGTATGCCAGGTAGGCATAGGGATCACATTTATGTTCTCCACTAGCCTGGTGCCTTTCCATATAGGAAACAGTCATTCTTTGAGGGGTCTGATTTAATCGCGAATAGATATAGGCAAATTGGTCCCTAGGTGGTCCAATTGCAGGTCCATCTACCCTCAATTTATTCTGCATCTCTATATACCATGACCGGAAGGTATTCCGCGTGCCATTAAACTTCGGGGGGTCAGGCAAGGTCGGCCGTTTCTTTCGAGGAGGTTCGGAGGTAGGATTCGAAGGTTCAATAGAAGGAATAGTAGGGGTAGCATCAGCAGTTGGGGCTGACCGAGCTTCTAGCTGAACCATCCGTTCCATTAGCTGGTTCATCATTTGAGACATCATTTGTATATGGTCTCACAAAACATTCAACATGGGGTCCTGCTGAGGAGCCGATTCCTCAGGTCTTAAATCCTCCATGATATCAAATTCAAATCGGCTTTTCAAATCAACTAGGTCTTAATCCGCTGAACCTCTGTTCACTGTGCCTAGGTCTAATATCTCTCAAAGGTCTTATCTAGCCGAATTTTAATTCGCTATGCCTTAGGTCTTCAAAATAGGGACTTCTTGCTTCCCTAGAAGCTTCACAAATTAAGGATTTCTCGCCTCCCGTTGGGCGTATCAAAGATCTCATAAAAACCTACTAGTCAGAGTCCTAACCAACTAGAACATCTAACCTGACTAGTTCCTCGCTCCCCTCAATATCCTCTGAGGCTGGAGACTTCTGAAGGGATATTTAGAATAATGTAACGGTCCAAGAGGCAGTTTATTCAACTAGCTAGGACGACTCAACGAGTATTCTAAACATAAGAAAAGAAAGGAAAGAAACAGCAATAACAGCATGCTAGAGACGCTTAGTATAGGGAATCCCCCCCCTTACCCGAATAGGATCCGCATAGGATCCTAGGATTCAGGAGCTCCGAGGTGGCGAGCTCAGAGGTCAGGTTTACCCTTAAGTCACGGGTCAAATCGGATGTTTTAAAGCGACATTAAGTTAAAGCAACGCTAGCTGAGGGTGGCCGAAGCTCTATACCGGGCATAGCCCGTCACAACGAATCCCGCTATACCTAGATGCACTAAGAAGCTTCGAAGAGCTTATATTAATATCAAACTAAAATTACTACGTCTGTAGCTTTGCTACATCTATACATCTTTAATATAGCGAGCCGCTACGTGACTCAAGGGAAAATAATAAGAATATCTTGTTGGCTCAGACTCCACCTACCACTCTAGAGCGCCTGAGGGTCCAGGCGCATGTGGAGGGGAGGCAGATGTAAGGCGCATACCGTATCACTATATATAGAACTCTAGTACACACCCCGAAGGGGTATAGCTCAGGAGTGCGAGATATCATCACGTGACTCAGTAGCATGCTACATAATATCGCACTCGGGAGCGCACACTACAGGAGACCAGCGATTAGTCTTGATACAATACTGCTGCTTACCACGCTACCTGAATATCCCTTATATTTCTGGATCGCACTTTCCAATGTCAACAATTACCTAGTGGTCAAAGTATTATTCGGGCTGGCTAGTCATCATATACTGCACCATGCGAGAGATGGGCTCCTTTTTTGCGCTATTGGTTCACCAAATGACATGATAGATAGAAAGCTTGTGACGCCAGCCTATGCTTTGTCCCCTCAGATCACATAATTCAATCTACCTCTACCCTACATGCGGCCAGGAATGAGGCACATTACTGCTAGAATGCGGCAGCTGGCGGTCACTACCGTCTTCGTGGCTCCTCGCAAGTGGATCTGCACTCGACCTGCGGGCGGCTACCTGCGGGGTACGTCCCTCTTTTTGGTGCCGCGGTCCTACAGTTTACTCCACGTTTGAGACTCGGCTGACCACTAACCCTTTTGGAGTAGGTGGAAGCCGGGATGTAAGTGATTGTGGCTGCAGCAGCTTGCTCGGGGAGAAATGTCACACAAGGCTCAGCTTAACAAGAGCGCTCATTCCAAAAATTTCGCACGGATGGATTAGGCTTGCCCTAAAATTGCATGCCCGCAATCAGGGATTATTTTCCAATCACTAGAGACACTTACTCGCTTCGACCTACTACACGACGAGGCTTCACAACTGCATCATGTGCGTTCCGCGCAGCACATAACAAGGGTTTTCCTTCGAAAAACCTCTCAGAATCCGGGTCAACGTCCTCAGATTCAGGGAGCAGTTCGACGACGGTGGCAAGCCCAAGATAAAATGCTACGATAACGGAATTAAGGATATCTCGGGAACTCATATGCCATGGACATGTGTATTTCAGACCAAGTATCGTAGAGAGAATTACTACCGGGGACGTGCGAGCATGAGGCGGAGTACTTGATGCTGGGTGTGATGAGCTCATTCACCATGATGAATTCAACGCAATTAGCCATACGGAACGGTCAGGAATTGTACGTGACGAAGTGATCTGATGCTTGCACCAAGGCGCGTAGGATATGCTCCCGCATCTTTTGAGCGTAATACAAATTACCGTTAGAATGTGCGAGCAGCGACAGGTCGCTCTAGTGTCCGCACCGGCGCACATATATAGCTTTCTCTAAGTCTACTGCTACAGGCTCCGTGCGCTATGCACAAGGGGGAATATTCCATGGGACTATTACAGCGTATCTCACTGATCCGACAGCCTTGCGCGAGAAGATGGGTGGGGGTTTCAATGCATCGTTCGTTATGTCTGCAATGGATAAGAAACTCGGTGCCTTTTGCTCCAGTGAATGAGGGACGCAGGCTATCGTTTGGCTCCATAGGAGTCAGAACCTCCAGGTTAGTGAGGAACAACCCATATTAGCAGTGGCTCATCACCATAAACCTCAAGAGGATGGCTATATCGTAGGTCTTACTAGCTTCAAAACTAGGCCACTTTAGGAAAGCGGTAGGGGAATCGAATCTTAGCAGGTCCTACCGTACTAACATTCTTACCAGCGTCAACCAGAGCAAATTAATGCGCACGGTGTCTCGCTAGCACGAGGCTGACTCGGGCTGATATTAGTTAGGTACTTTCCAGGAACCTATACTTCGCCCCATCTCTCTTAATAAATGTAACCATAGGCTTCCACCAATCATTCCACCAATCATTCCACGAGCGTATAGGTGGCGTATACAACGAAAGTGGATCCATCGACATCCGGAACGGATTTTGATTTTTTTCCAGATCTAGGTACGCACTTTGAATGTGGCACCGCACACTTCAACCTAATACCATACAAGCTGATAACAACAGGATATCCACGGCACGCGGTATGGCGGATCAGCCCGCTGAGTGCCCGTTTCGCCCGGAAAGGGACCCGTGCGCTCAGCGGCTTCAAATATCCGCTTTAACACCACAGTCCCCCATAATTGGGTAAGAGCAAAGAGCAAAATTATTTATCGTACAAAACACCTCCCTGCGGATTACTACATGTATATCTAGATTCCTTGCTTGTGTTTTCTAATTACCTTTTTGTTGGTTATTTTTTTGCCAGCTGCCTTCCTACCAGCTCGTAGCCGCTTACAAAGTTGGTACTTCTTGTGACGGGCCTAGCCCGTCACAAGAGGTCAGTAATGGCAGAGACGCAGATCCGGACCGTCCGCCATGATAGATAGGTGTTTTCCTGCAGGGTATTATCTGCCAGTTTGCGGCTTTTACTAGCGGCCAATTGTAAGGGATATAGGCAGCCGGCCTCTATACCTATAACCATTCGTCCAAAAAGACTACATAGTAATAGCCGGCAGGCTATTACGGGCTGGCACCCCTTAATATAGTTATAAACCCCCGGGGATCTAGTTAAATATCCTTTACACCAATTTATTATCTCCCCCACTAAGAAAAGAAGTAGCTTTTCTTCTGTGATTGTATTACCATCGCAGTACCCCTTTTAGTGCAAAAGTCTTTAAACTCTTTCTGCTTAGGCTGATAGACTAGCACCGTTTTTTTTTGGCCTAGATGCACGGATCATGGCCAGAACCTGCTGCGCATTAGCACGTAGCTTAGCGTTATTGGCAATGTTTACTTCCTGGCTGCCAGCGCTAGGTGGTTCGGATTCCTTAGCTGCTATCTTGGCCTGCGCCCGTTGGGATCGGACGGTAACTCGGCCTTTCTTTAATACAGCCATGGCTGTGCCTGCGCATAGAATCTACAAGTTTAGGATTCAGAGATCCGTAGAGAATTGCATATGGCAAAGAGAGAAGAAAACGGTCAAAGTCCAGAGGGACAGTAAGCAAGGGAAAGGCACAGAGGCAGTATTGATCAGCGGCGCCCGTGGATAATCGCCGCTATCCACGGCGCCGCCCAACAAAGGGGGGTCCCGAATCGGAAGTTATCCAGTGTCCCGCTGAGCCGGGGAGCGGGAGGCCCCGGCCACTGATTCGGCTAAGCGGCCGGTTAGCCACCCCTCGGATACCAGATTATGTACGGAGTATATTGTTTTCCTAAGGACTTGACAATACTTAGGAGCTAGTTACTTGGAACTTTAAATTCTAAGAACAAACATATTAAATACAAACTTCTTAAATTACGAAATTCGAGAAGCGCTTTACAAGTACTTATTAACTATCCTATAATCACTCACAAAGTAGTTAGAGAGTATTTATTTTTGAAGCGCTTTTCGTAAATTCAAGCATCAAAAAACCATCTGTCATCAAGGAGTATGGTACTAAACAAACATGCGTGGTGCCACATTCAAAGTGCGTACGTAACTCTGGAAAAATCTGAATCCGTTCCCGGATGTCGACGGATCCACTATGTCGACCTCAGCTAGGTCCTGTCATTGCACCGATCACCCGAAGCCTGCGGCCGCTAGACAGACTTGGTCTAAGCGCTCAAGGGAACACAAGACCAACTGATTTGCACGGTTCCTGGGTTGGCTCCCAACATGACAGGGATAGTCTCTGGGCTGTGACTGAATCGAATTCGCCATCAGTACGCCGTACAGGATCTAGCTATAGGGATAAAATACTAAAAAGGAGGGACATTTCTTCCGATCCACTGAATTGCATTTCTTCCGGTTTCCTTCTACATACCATGCCTTCCAAACCCCCCTCGCCTCATGTGGGAGTCATTGTGAATCCGTCTGCTCACCGGGTTGCCTGCGACCAGTGTCATGCCCAAAAGCTGCGCTGCACAAAACTCGAAAACTGCAATGTGTGTGTTCGATGCCAGCGATTGAACCGTCAGTGTATCTGGAGTCCTCCATCGCGGAGCGGCCGCCCAGCAAGGACTACCGTGGAGGAAAAGCTGGTCAGGCGTGGCAGCCGCCTGGATAATGCGGGGCAGAAGCGTCGCAAACGATCTTTAAGTGTTCTAGAATTGACACCACAGGAGGACGGTCTCCCGGAAAGTGCGCGAGAGCATGTTCATTCCAGCCATATCAGTACTCTCGCTCACAACGATCAAAACCGTCCTCAGCCCACCCCTCCGGTTGTCGAGATGTCTGAGGTACCACCATCTCTGCCTCCGTCCATTGCAGATTGGAACATGTCCGATATTTTCAGCCTTTCAAGCCCGCGTTATAGCTCGCGGGAGAACCCTTTCCCCTCTTCGTGGACACCTCCGGATAGCATACCTCAGATGCCCAATTTTACCGACTATTTTCAAATGCCAACCAATGGATTAGGATGCCTGGGAAATCAAACCAGAACCACTGAGGATAGAAACGCGAACGGTAGCACCCCTGCAATTCCCCTGACATGCGCACCCCCTGGACTGGACTCTCTGCAGGATATCACACAAGAGCTCTCCAACATCAACCTGTCGCTATTCAACCTTGAGCAATCTCTCCATGCCGAGCCATGGGGCCCGATGTTTGTGTCACCAGCCGCTGTTATCACCAAACTAAGCACCTGTGGCGGTGACCAACCCGGCGACACGCTCGCCCACGGGTACCCATTGATCGAAATATTTAACAAAACACAGCGCTTTATCGACATTGCAAGGCAAACGAGCGTTTATTTCGCCTCACTACCCACTCCCCTTGCATCAACGTCGACCTCATCCTCCACCTCTCGTCCCTCTTCCACAGGTCAAGCACCATCATGGCACCCGTCGCGCGCCTTTTACCCAGACAGCGACACTTCCAGCCAGGCGTCGTCTCGTTTATCCCCACCGGTAGACATGTATATGCAGCGCGAGATGCCTCCACCGCGCTCTGCGTCCTCTTCAAGTACGACGCGAGGAGACCAACCAGGCCGCACAGCTAGCCGCGATTTACCAACAGCCCTTCTCTTTACAACTGGCTACGCGCGGATTCTCGATCTTTATACGACAGTATCGACACAGATGTCGCATTTCGTCCACGCGCTCTCAGTGCAATCGATCACGGGGGGACCGGACTATCGCCAAAGGATACACCCCGTTATCCCGCCGTTGCAGTGGGGTGCGTTCCAGCCCGCCAACTACGGTCCGCTGCAGATATTAATGGCGATCCAGGTGATATCCTACCTGCTCACGGAGGTTGAACGTGCCCTGGGCGTCGACGAGTGGGAACGCGAGCTGACTCGGGAGCGATCCCAGTCTGAAGAGAGGGGACGTAGATCGTCCTATTCAGGGTACCATGGACTCAGCGAGGAGATGGGATCCTACTTCTTTGCTCGGATGCATGCGCAGTCTCGTCGAAGGGATTCTGTGGTCGGGGAAGGGGACCGAGCCGGAGCTGGTAGGGGATTGCTCAGCCTTGCAATGATTGAGATCGCGGTCCAAGGGGAGGGACTAGGGAACCGCCGGGGAAAGGTTGGGCTGTTGCGGAGGAAACTTCGAAGGGTGAAGAAGGAGCTAGAGAAGAGCATGCATAGTTAGATAATAGAGTTACTCTTACACAATCTTGTCTTCCGTAGAAAGCACATCCGTCCAATTTGAGTGACGAACTGATGTAACCAAGGTCAAATCAGGTCGATTGAAGCTTGTAAGCGTTGCCTAGTAAATGAAGTAAAACTCACCGATGCCGAACCTCGGAAGGGGGCTGGTGCCGAACAACTGTAAGCCTAAACATCATACAGTAGATCCAGCCCAAATGGTGAGCGAAAGACCGGCACACCAGATAACTGAATTATAAGAATCTCATAGTACCCGACAGCACAGATTATCCATTTTATGCCAGGGCTCTCTAAGCACAATGGCCTTTCCAGAGTTTCAAAGCGCGCTCACTGCCGTAAAGGAAGGGCAATACACCCTCAACACAACCCACTGTCTACCATCACATAGCCCTCTATCCCCGACCTACGTTCTCATTCGGGTATCCTTCGTCGCTCTGAACCCATGTAACTGGAAGATGATAGATTTCTCTCCGGCAATCGGCACCGTGGGTGGTAACGACTTCAGCGGCCGTGTTGTGGCCACCGGCTCTGCCGTGAGTAGGTGGAAGATCGGAGACTCTGTCTGTGGCTTTCTCTACGGCTTGGATCCGCATGTGGGAGAGGGGGAATGGGCCGGGGCCTTTGCTGAGTACGTGAGCGTTCCTGAGGGCCTAGTGATGCGAGTCGTCGAGAACAAAGCCAGCATGGCCGAGGCGGCATGTCTAGGAGCCGGAGTGGTAACTGCAGGTATGGCACTGCGTGATCTGGGCATTACTTTAACGGAGACCGCTCTTAGTGATTTGAGCCTCCGCGATGATGCCAGCGGGAGTATTGGGAGCAGAAAAGCAAACACCCGCCCGTATATACTGGTGTATGGAGGCAGTACCGCGACAGGGACCATGGCGATTCAACTGGCCAGGCTGTATGACCCTAGACCGACGCTGAATATTTCCCGGAAGTGCTAACAATACAAATAGAGCGGGATACAGTCCAATCACTACCTGTTCCCCTGGACACAACGCTCTCGTTCAGTCCTACGGGGCCGTCAAAGCCTTCGACTATCGCTCTCCATCATGTGGGGTGGCTATCCGCGCTTTTACTAAGGGCAAGCTATCTCTTATTTTCGACTGCATAACCTCCACGGATAGCATGAAGATCTGCTATGCTGCGATGGGCGCCCGTGGGGGGCGATATATGGCCCTGGAACCACCGGCAACCCGTATCCAGACCGCGCGCAAGGACGTGCAAACTGACTGGGTCATGGCGCTGACGATCTTTGGGAAACCAGTGGATCTGAAAGGACCGTTTGGACGAGACGCTGTGCCTGGAGACTACGAGTGGGCGGCTCAGTGGTATTCGCTTGCAGAGAAGCTAGTCGAGGAGGGCCTGCTGAGACCACACCCTGCTTCTGTTCAGCAAGGGGGATGGGAGGGCATTCTTAAGGGAATTGAAATACTGAGATGTGGACTGGTGAGGGGAAAGAAGCTAGTTTATGCTGTTGGTGAATAATTATTTCACTTGTTTCTTTCGAAGTCTTATATTGGAATTTTAAGTGATACAGAACGATAGACTTATATGCCACACTCTAATACTCATCTTTTCCTTTCCTTTCAGTCACTTTCCACTCCAATCCTGCCTTTTCTAGCCGCTCCACGTACAGGATCCCCAACG
Source organism: Paecilomyces niveus (assembly GCA_003116535.1). Lineage (NCBI taxonomy): Eukaryota > Fungi > Ascomycota > Eurotiomycetes > Eurotiales > Thermoascaceae > Paecilomyces > Paecilomyces niveus. The sequence continues at coordinate 19,893 of QEIL01000225.1, read as the reverse complement.
ATGCCGGGGTGAGAATCCCCCCTCCCAATTTCTTTACCACCGAGCCCTCTTCATCTGCTTCCAAAACTTCCAACAGTGTCAAGGCAGCTTCACTGACGAAAGTTGCGCAGACACTATACACATCCGTATTCATGCGCATGACACCCAATGCATTGGGTTCGCTTACATCGTTCCCATCCGCTGCGATTGTGGCCTTCCATTCCACGAAATGATTCTTCCTGGGGTTCACCTGCGGCCCTGTTCCCGGTTGCGGTGAGAGCCATCGAAGCAGCCATCGGAGTGGCGGAAATAGGAGGGTACAGAAAACCGCGACGGATATGGCTAGAACCGAGGACCACGCCCGCAGCAAGCTCTGCGCAGTGGTATAGCCCTGGAAGCTGAATCGTTCACCATATCGCTCGGTTCTGTCCGCATATCGCTGTAGAAGTGACCAGGTCCGCATGACGACAGCTTGATCAGCCATCGCGGAGGGGTTGAAGGTGAGGTCACCCAGAAAACGATCCCGTCGGACTGGGAGGACCGGAGGGGGATGAGGTTGATGCGGTCCGGCGTCTGGGATAAAGGTCGCGCGTGGTGCACTGGCAGCCATCATCTGCCGAATCGAGTACGTCTCCAGACCTGCGAGTATGCTTGCAATGGTCCCCCCGCTGTAACCAGTCCAGGTATGTTGAATTGTGAAGAACATGGGCCCAAGAGGACGGCGCAGCCTCCGCGCGAGAAGGAGCGTCATAAGGTCCGGGGGGCTTGACTCCACGGCGCATTGTGGGATAATCTGCTACTGCTACGTCAGCATCTCTTCGTATCGTTCTGCGGGGAGCATACAATTGCCTTATTGATCATGGCCTTTTCGTGCCACTGGGCTGCCAGCTGCTGCGTCCAAACGTGTTCACCCGTGGAATCCACGTAAGCAGTAGAATTCTCTATACAGGCTACCACAACGGGCGTCCCATATTTACAAAAAGGCTATACTGTCAGCCATTTTGATTAAACCGCGGTAGATAGCAAGGGACTTACTCCGACCGTGTTGAGCACAAGACGTGTTTGTGACGCCATGCGCCCAAGATCATCGCCGCTGAGGGTGGACACTATGACATGAGGCAACTTGCGATGGGATTGGGATCTGCCCAAGGAATCCACAAGGGTCACCAGCTTCTTCTCGCTGCGGCCAGCAACAGCCCATCGGAGGGTTCGCGGACTATTAGCCCACAGGTACTGCACCACCAGAGACCCCAGGTAACCGGTGGCGCCATACACAATCAGATCATACGGCCGGTTCATTTCTTCTCGGTTGAAGCTTCATACAGATATTAGTGGGAAAGGGGAGAAGCACAGTTGATCAAATGAGCCCATAATAAATGAACTTCTTTGTTCCCCGATGGGCGATTCTAGTCCAACCCTAACCTCTTTTGGCAAAACCCACCGAATGGGCATCTCCAGGTCAATCGACCACTTGATCAGCATGAAGTATAAGAGAAGTCGCGAGGTAATACAGCGCAAACAACGCCTAATAGCTTGGGAAAGCATCAGTTTGAGTGAAGATGGCAGCACTCGTCTTCCTCCGCGTTCTTCCCGTCCTCACCACCTCGTCTTACCTTACTTTCACGATCGCCGAGGACCTCTACTTTAAACCTTACCTAGAGCCCTCAGTCGTCAACGCCGCCGATTACCTTCTCCCATCCTATATCACCGTGTGGTACAACCGGGGCATGATCCTCATCTTCACCATATACCCATTAACCTGGTGTACGGCCATTGCGAATCTCCCTGTGGCCCACCTGCTGCACACCAGTATCGCAGCCTTCGTCTTGTATCTCCTAGGACTCCTGTTCAGCATCGCGCACATGCTCTGGGGACCCCACGCAATGAAACTCCTTAACTCAATCAAGAAGCAAGACAGCTCAGGAAGCACGGAGATTATTCGTCGATGGTGTCGAATGAATCTGATTCGGGGAGCCTTGGTGGACGTGCCGGCCTGGGGCTGTTTTCTGGCTGGATTTCTTGTATGGGAAAGCGCGCGGTAGCCTCAATCTCACCTCAGAACTAAATCAGCCCTTCGTGGGAAATTGAGCTTCAACCAATTTTACTGAGTGGCTTGGGGGCGAGATGTGCAGCTTCATCTAGATTCGGCAGAGAGCAATCGGCGGGTTCGGCTTTGTACAGTTGTACTCAGCGCATGCTACCGAGTAGAACTATGTACATATATAGGGAGAAATAGGTATCAGTGTGCCCGGAGGGTAGCATACAGTTTTTCCAGTTAATTCGGTCAGATCAGAATGGCTACCTCCAAGGAGTCCCCATTTTATAATTTCAAGGTGCTGGACCGTAAGCATTCTGCAAGTCCTAATGTACCACTGTATGTACATCTAACCCTACCCCGATTGCATCACACAGGAAAAGGAGCAGAATATCTCCTCTCCTCTACGAAAGACAAGGTGGTCCTCGTTGTGAACACCGCCTCGAAATGCAGCTTTACTCCCCAGTACCAAGGCTTGGAGGACATCTACCGTCGGCTTCGGGAAAAGTACGGCGACGACTTCGTCATCTTGGGATTTCCTTGTAATCAGTTCATGCGGCAAGAACCTGGGTCCAACGACGACATCCAGACATTCTGCAAGCTCAACTACGGGGTCACGTTTCGGGTGCTAGCCAAGATTGACGTTAATGGGGGCCAGGCAGCACCCCTCTACCGCTGGCTGAAACGGCAGAAGAGAGGATCCTTGGGGTGTCGGAGGATTACATGGAATTTTACCAAGGTATAGAACCGAATACTGTATGTGGTGGCCGAGCAACAATAGTAACAGATTGCCTAGTTCGCCGTTGACCGCCATGGAAAGGTGAGAAGTCGCTGGTCACCCACGACGAAACCGGAGAATTTGGAGAAGCATTTGATTGAATTGCTAGAGGAACGTTGACAATGTATCTAAGCAACTGATGATTGAGGATACACGACTTTCACTTTGATTTTTCTCAGCTTGCTTATTCTCTCTCATTTGTTCCCTTTTCTTTGTTGTTTTGTATTTTCTCTTCTCTAGAACTCGTTCGGTGGGTTTTACCCTAATTGGGAGTCCCCCGAAGCCGAACGTAAGGTATTCAAGCCGACTCCTATGAAACCGATGCGTGAGCCTTTGATTAAAGCCAGCTACAACTCTATCGTAACAATAACTCAGTCAATTGACTCCATTCACCGGTTTACCATTACCATGGCTGCGGTCGAGAACGCCACGCTGACAACTAGCAGCACTGAGTCCCAACCCATCGCAGATGAGCAGAAGCCTGTCAAGAAGGGATATGGGTGGCGGTTCTGGGCCATCTTCCCCGGTCTATGCATTGGGGGTCTGCTGAGTGCTCTTGACACCACCATTCTTTCCACTGTCCTGCCCACCATCTCCCACGTCCTAGACTCGCAGTTACTGTACGTCTGGGCAATCAATGGGTACTTCGTCAGTCAAACAGCCGTTCAGCCTTTATACGGCCAAATTGCCAATATCTTTGGTCGCAGATGGCCGATGATCTTTTCCGTGGCCCTCTTCGCCTTAGGAAGTGGTCTCTGCGGAGGAGCATCTAGTACGGAGATGCTCATTGCAGCCCGAGTTATCCAGGGTCTCGGCGGTGGCGGAATCAATGTCATGACAGAGATCATTGTTGCCGATCTGGTGCCTCTACGGGAGCGGCAGCAGGTGATGGGGATCATCTTCACGGCCTTCGCTGTCGGTACCTTCATTGGGCCGGTAGTGGGAGGAGCGATCGTGGACCATACGAGTTGGAGATGGGTGTTCTACATCAATTTGCCCTTGTGTGGCGTCACCTTGCTTCTAATGCTTCTCTTTCTCCATGTGAACTATGACCGCCAGTCAACCGTCGTGGCCAAGCTCAAACGCGTGGATTTCGCGGGCAATGCCATTTTGATCGCCTCCATCATCTCCATCCTCCTGGCTCTGACATGGGCCGGAACAACGCACCCCTGGAAATCCTGGCGCACTATTGTCCCTCTTCTCTTAGGATTCGTAGGAATGGTGGCATTCCTTGCTTACCAGAGTAGTCGCTGGTGTCTGGAGCCCACGATGCCTCTTCGTCTGTTTGCCAATCGGACTGCCGCACTCACCTACATCTTGAGCTTCCTACACGGCGTTATTCTTTACTGGGTCAGCATGTTCCTCCCTGTGTACTTCCAGTCGGTTCTCGAAGCCACGCCCGAGAAATCTGGCATTAATCTATTCGCCTCGGTCATTCCCATGGTGCCAGGCGCTATCGTCGGAGGAGTCCTCATTACTGTCACTGGAAAGTACAAGTCGCTGCTGGTCGCAGGTTTCGTACTCATGGCCATCGGAATGGGGCTGTTCACCATGCTAGATAACCGCACCAACACCGTGCGCTGGGTGGTCTACCAAGTGGTGGCAGCTTTGGGGTCTGGCATTTCCCTTATTGCTACTCTTCCCGCGATTCTAGCCAGTTTGCCCGAGTCCGACGTTGCGACAGCTACTGCGACCTGGGCCTTCCTTCGCAGTTTTGGATCTATTTGGGGAGTTTCAATTCCCTCCGCTATCTTTAACACGCAGTTCACCAACCTGGTGGATCGCATTGCCAGTCCGCAGCTGCAGAGTGTCCTTGTAGATGGAGGTGCATACCAACTCGCTACTAAAACATTCATAAAATCGCTCGACGAGACACCCGTGGTCAAGGCGCAGGTGGTGAGCGTGTATGTGGACAGCCTGAAGCTCGTGTGGCAGGTCGGTATTGCCTTTGCTGCAGTTGGAGTGCCTCTATCTTTGCTGCTTCGGAGTCTGGCATTACGCAACGAGTTAAATACGGAGTATGGGTTTGAGGAGAAAAGGATGGAGGCTGTCGAGGAAGTTAAGGTGTAGGTAGCATCTGCACGACCCCAGTGGAAATATCGGTGCCTGGATTGCTTGAGGAATTGCACTGGACTCACTACCCCTAGAAAATGGCCGGAGTACCTGATAAGTACTATTTATTGTTAATGACATTAGTAAATGCAAGTGACACGCAAATAATTGAGAGATAGATTAGCGGAGTAAAAACTGGCTATAGAGTTATAGAGCACCTGAAAGGAACAACCACGACGTGGAATCAACCCAAGAACAAACAGGAATAAACTAAGCCGAAGAGCTATGTTGAGACGAAGATTTCTCTCCCTTTCGATCAATCTTCAACACCTCGTCCAGCCATTCAAACGTCTTGTCATGGACAACCGAAATAGCCGCCACTTTGGCCTGCAATCCACCGGATCCCACCCCCTTAGCCACCCACAGTTTGGCCTTTCCAGGGTGCAATCGATTGAAGACCTCGTTAATCTTGGTCGCATTCCCCTGGGCAGGAAAATACGCCCAGTCTGCCGCACCGGTGACAAACAACGGGCACTGTACTCGAGCCAAGTACTCCCGTAGGTCTCCATCCCCGCGCAGCGAGAACTTCTGAAATGCCCGGGTCGCCTCTGCATAAGTCGGCAGGCCCAGGGCAAATCGCGCATGTGCAAATTCAAAACGCGTGCGAAAGTGTACTTTGCCCAGGGAGCGGATGACCCGATCGAAGAAGCGATCGCCCAGTCGATCCCAGGCCTTCAAGAAGACAGGAGGAATCCGCGAATCTGCGATATCCCACATGTCGTAGAATCCGTCCATCGCAATGCATGCTTTGATCCGGGGATCGGCTGCCCCTCGAAGCGCAAAATATGCGCCCATCGATTCGCCGAAGATGGATACCCGATCGAGGTCGAGGTGTAAGTGTTGGTTTTCCTCGCTGTATACCCACAGCCGGTCGAGGACAGGACGGATCACGGCCTCCCAGTCGTGTCGCATATACGCACCCTCCGGTGCCTGGGCTGGGAAGCCAGGTCGTTGGTCTAGTCGTCGGTGGAAGATCCCCTGACCAGGGCCGTCGAAGGTTAGAACGGCGTATCCGCGTCGACGCGCGCCTGCTGCGATGTAGAAGTACAGTTCCTCCTGGGTGGAGTCGAACCCCCCACTGTTGACAACGACGGGAATGGGCTCAGTCGATCCTGACTCACGGAGTGGCATGAACAGATACGCTGGCAGCGTCAGGCCGTGCTCGTAGGGAACCTCGAGCGAAAGAACCTCGCCGCCATGACCCGCCGGGTCTGTGAGCAGAGTAAACCCACGCCGGAAGTTGCGCACGCTATGCTCCAGCGTCTCCAGGAGTCGAGTGTCCTTGGGCGTGCAGTGGAGCATGTACTCTGCTGCTCGAAAATAGTTCCCTGAGCGAATCCATGCCCAGCGAGCGGCTTCGCGATCGCCGCGCTCGTCTGCGGCGATAGCGACTGCTTCTGCTTTGCGTCCTGCAGCAACCCAGGCATCGAACCAGCTTTCTGCATCATGGTTTTTGATGCAGGCAATTGCCTCGAGGCATTCCCCTATGTCGCACCCTTCGAAGGGAGCGGTGCCTAGGATACGGAGGAATTCGAAGTGGAAGAAATCCGAATCAAAGAAGGTATACATGGTGAAGGTGACGTTGAAGCCTGAAGCTGCGAAGCAAGAGGACAAGACCAACCTCTTCCCGTAATATTACCGCTGAGCCCGAGAAAAAAATGATTCGGCGCTGAACAGGTTCGGCATCGGCGCCCGATGTTTAGCTGGGGCTGAAATTGTTCGTTTATGCATTACTTCGTTGGTTGGTTAGGGCTGACTGCATCGGCTTCACTCGAACCACGACCAACAAACTATACCTCCGATCGAGATCGAGGATCAAGAATAGCTTATATGTTTTGCAGTAATCCTCAGCTCTAATAACCACTATATATATGTAGGATTCCAGATCTCTTGGCGCAAATGCCCCTTAAGTTGTGAAACGATATAGAATATATCTAGATTGCTTCGGCACTATCTAGAAGCACGCTCCCTCCTTCATTACACTAAATATGGGTACCCAAGCACTTGAACCTATTGCCATTATCGGCAGCTCTTGCAGGTTCCCTGGCGGAGCATCCACTCCCTCCAAACTGTGGAAGCTGCTGCATTCTCCCCGCGATCTCCTTAGCCCGATCCCCGCCGAACGATTCAACCCAGCGGGCTTCTATCATCCCAATGGCGAACATCATGGTGCTTCCAACGTGCAACATTCCTATCTTCTGGAGGAAGACCCTTGTGTCTTCGATGCCACCTTCTTCTCCTTGAATGCGCGCGAGGCAGAGGCCATGGACCCTCAGCACCGGGTTCTCCTGGAAACCGTGTATGAGTGTCTAGAGAATGCAGGAACCAGCATTCAGGAGCTGCAGAACACCCAGATGGGAGTCTATGTTGGCCTCATGACAAACGACTACCACGACATCCACCTTCGTGACATGGAAACGATTCCCAAATATAGTGGCACAGGCACCACGCGAAGCATCCTCAGCAACCGCGTCTCATATTTCTTCAATTGGAAGGGGCCCAGCATGACAATCGATACAGCCTGTTCGTCGTCCCTGGTTGCCGTACATCTGGCTGTGCAAAGCCTGCGGTCAGGAGAGACACCTGTGGCGATTGCAGCGGGCGCGAATCTGATTTTCGGGCCCGAGATGTATATTATCGAATCAAAGCTGCACATGCTCTCACCCCAGGGGCGATCCCGGATGTGGGACAACAAGGCAGACGGGTATGGCCGTGGAGAAGGTGTTGCTGCGGTTATGCTGAAGACTCTCTCAGCCGCCATCCGCGACGGGGATCACATTGAGTGCGTTATTCGCAATACGGGCGTGAACCAGGATGGTCGCACTCCTGGAATTACCATGCCCAGCCCCCTCAGCCAGGAAGCATTGATCCGGGACACATACCGTGCCGCCGGCCTCGACTTGACTCGAAAGCAAGATCGTCCCCAGTTCTTCGAGGCCCATGGGACCGGCACACCTGTGGGTGATCCTCTCGAAGCAGAAGCCATCAATAGTGCCTTCTTTGGCGATCAAGCTATCCCTTCGGTGGAGGAGTCAGATATTCTCTATGTCGGTGGGATCAAGACAATTATTGGACACTTAGAAGGTGCTGCAGGATTGGCAGGTCTGCTCAAGGCGTCGCTAGCGATACAGCACAAGATCATCCCACCAAATATGCACTTGAACCAGCTCAACCCCAAGGTGGTACCTTTTACCAAGACTTTGCGCATACCACGGGAGCCGATTGCATGGCCCACTGTCTCTGATGGAGCCGTCCGCCGTGCGAGTGTCAACAGCTTTGGGTTTGGTGGTACCAACGCCCATGCGATCTTGGAGAGCTACGACGTGGCCCGGAATGAGACCAGTTCAAGGCCGTCGATGTCGCTAGGAGTGACACCGTATGTATTCTCCGCGAGCTCGGACTCATCGCTGGCCGCTTTAGTCAAGGGTTTCATTGCCCATATGGCAGAAACGAAATCTTCTGCGGGTCTTCTGGATCTGGCATGGACATTACAGGCGAAGAGAACCGAGCTCCCCTTCCGAAAGAGCTTTACAGGGGCAACTAAAGAACAGCTTCTGAAGAATATGCGTAGTGCCCTTTCAGCAACGGAAGACACGCCAACAGCTGCCTTCGGGACGAGATCGCAGGACCTTGGCCAAGGTCCTGCGGGTCCTAACATCCTGGGAGTCTTCACGGGCCAGGGAGCTCAGTGGCCATCAATGAGCGCAGAACTACTGCGCACGTCCAGGATATTCGCTGAGTCAATTCAAAAATTGGAGGAATCTCTCCGTGAACTGACAGATGGTCCGGCGTGGTCGCTCCAGCAGGAGTTGAGCGCGACCGGATCCAACTCCAGAGTCCATTTGGCGGAGGTTTCCCAACCACTGTGCACGGCGGTGCAAATCGCGCTGGTTGACCTTCTGCATGCCGCAGGTGTCCAATTTTGCGCGGTCGTGGGCCACTCGTCCGGTGAGATTGGTGCTGCCTATGCTGCTGGTGTCATTTCAGCCCGAGACGCCATCCGCGTGGCATACTATAGGGGTGTGCACGCCAGGCACGCTGCTGGTACGGCGGGACAGAGTGGTAGCATGATGGCCGTGGGAACCTCGTTTGCTGAAGCTCGAGCACTCTGTGAAGATTCCCGATTTGCTGGGCGCCTGGCCGTGGCTGCGAGTAATGCACCTTCAACTATGACGATCTCCGGTGATAAGGACGCGATCGACGAGCTCAAGGTACAACTTGACCAGAAAGGTACCTTTGCCCGCGTTCTCAAAGTGGATAAGGCTTACCATTCGCACCATATGCTGCCGTGCGCTTCTCCCTATCTGGATTCTCTGAACAGCTGTGGCATGCAAGTCCAATTCCCCAGTGGTGCCTGCTGGGTCTCGAGTGTCCATGGAAAGACAGTAGCCCCGGACAATATTGCCCTCGAAACGCTTTCAGGCAGCTACTGGGTCCATAACATGGCACAGCCTGTGCTATTCTCGCAGGCCGTCGAACAAGCCGTGCTGGACCATGGCCCGTTCGATGTTGCTATTGAAATCGGACCGCATGCGGCATTGAAGGGTCCAACAACACAAACCATCAAGGCATTGACCGATACTAATATTCCATACCATGGCACTCTCGACCGAGGAGACCGTGACGACACTGCATTTGCGTCCTCGCTGGGGTTCCTGTGGGAGCGGTTCGGGTCGAGAGGAGTTCAACTAGGACAGTTCACGAGGTCCCTCATGGATCGTTCCCCTTCGCTGCTGAAGGATCTTCCGGGATATCCATGGGACCATCGACAGCGGTACTGGAAGGAGTCTCGTCTGTCGAAGAACTTCCGACAACGCTCACACAGAGTTCATCAGCTCCTGGGAACTGCATGCTTGGATAATGTGGATGGATATGATCTTCGTTGGCGCAACATCCTCCATTTGGATGAGATGCCCTGGACGCGCGGCCACAAGTTCCAAGAGCAGGTCCTTTTCCCGGCAGCTGGCCATGTGGCCCTTGCCCTGGAAGCATCTAAATCACTCATCCCTGGTCAGGAAGTTAAGCTGATTGAGCTAAAGAACATCTCTATCGGCAAAGCCATAACGCTCGAGGAATCGGGGCCCGGGGTCGAGATTCTGTTCTCCTTGAAACGTGTCGACTCCACGGATACGAAAATTGTTGCCGATTTTGCCTGCTATTCATGCCCCGATGAGGGCGCTAGGGCCATGAATCAATGCTCCAGTGGCCGGTTGATGCTGTTCCTTAGCTCTGGACAAGGTGATGAAGATGTCCTTCCGTCTCGCCCAGACCCGATTCCTGGCCTTGTCCCAGTGGACGCCGAGGAGTTCTACGAGTCTATGAACCATATTGGACTGGATTATACCGGCGAGTTTCGCAAGATGGAGAATATTTCTCGGACCAGAAATTACGCAAGCTCCTCCACCACGAAGCCACAGACGGACAAAGACTACAGCGAGGAGCTGATGGTGCATCCTGCACTGCTTGACATGTGTTTCCAAACGGTCATCGCGGCCTTCTGCTATCCCAGCGATGGCTCCTTCTGGGCCCCCTATCTCCCCACCAGCATTGATAGCATCCGGGTGAGCCCTCGTGGTTGCATCGTTGGGCATGGCCCTCGAGTCGACATCGAGGCAAGCATTACGGAAGACACGTCTGCGCGCATCGTGGGTGATGTGGACGCGTACAATGCCAGTGGAGAGCAGTTCATCCAGCTCGAGGGACTCGCCTGTCGCTCCTTTGCGAAGGAGACAGCGGCGACCGATCGGCTGTTGTTCGCGGAGACCATTTGGAAGCCAGCCGTGGCGCCAGTGGAGGATGGGCTGTCAACGGTTATGGAGCCACGCAAGGATGACCCTGCTGAGATTGATGCAGTTGAGGCAAATGAGCGCGTGGCATTCTACTATCTCCGCACTCTTCGCGACAAATTTACTCCAGAGCAAGTGGCAACGTTTGAATGGTGGTACCAGCGCGTGTTCGAATTTGCTGACCATCTGCTGCCCATCGTAGCGAGCGGGAGCCACCAGTCACTCAAGGCTGACTGGTTTAGTGACACATACACCACGGTGCAGGGACTGGTGAAGAAATTTCCCGACCAAATCGATTTGCAGTTGGTTGTGGAAGTGGGCGAGAACCTTCCCACGTACGTGTGCGGCACCGTTCCCCTGCTGGAGGTGATGCTGAAGGAGGACCGTCTTGCACGCCTCTACCAAAATGGCCTCGGTGTCCCTCAGGTTAATAGAGAGCTTTCAGGTATTGCAAAGCAGCTCTCCCATCAATTTCCCAACATGAAGATCCTCGAGATTGGCGCGGGGACGGGAGGAATGACGCACGAGGTATTGAAGGAAATTGATGGTGCTTTCGGATCCTACACTTTCACCGACATTTCCACGGGATTCTTCGAGAAAGCACGAGCACGATTGCAGGACCATGACCATGGGAAATTGATCTTCAGTGCACTGGACATCGAGAAGGACCCTGTCACCCAGGGCTATACGGAGGCGTCGTACGATGTGATCATTGCTTCGAATGTTCTCCATGCTACTCGTAAGCTGCAGGAGACAGTCGATAATGCACGTCGCCTGTTGCGCCCAGGGGGTTACCTATTGCTGAATGAAGTGACGGGAGACATGCTGCGGCTGAAGTTCATCATGTCGGGTCTGCCCGGCTGGTGGCTGGGTGGCGACGATGGTCGTCGGTACTCGCCAACAATCAATCCCCTTCAATGGGATCAAATGCTCCGTGATGCAGGCTTCTCAGGAGTGGATATAATCCGAAGGGACTACGCCGACTCTACCAAGCAGTCGCTTTCCGTGATGGTGTCGCAGGCCATGGATGAGATGGTAGAGTTCCTGCGAGAGCCACTGCTGTATCCCTATATGGCGCCGGACGTCCAAGACCTATTCGTCGTCGGAGGTAAGACCCTCCCAGTTCGTCAGATGGCGAGGGGTGTTGCAAATCAACTTCGCAGCTGGAATCCGGAGATTTCTCTCACGGACAGCCTTCTCACTCTGGAAGATGCCAGTCCAGAGCCCGGATTCACCGTTATCTGCTTGGATGACCTCGATGAACCTGTGCTGCAAGATACAACACCTGAGAAACTCAAAGTGCTGCAGTTCCTGTTCTCCAATGCAAAGCACATCCTGTACATTACTCGGGGTGCCCGCGAGGATTCGCCTTACTCGATGGCCATCTATGGGCTTGGCCGTACCATGACGTTCGAGCACCCGGATCTTCAACTGCAATTTCTTGATATCACCAAGCAATCCGATATCAACGGACGAATCATTGCTGAGGAGCTACTCCGACTCGTGGCTGCTAAGACACTGGATCACTCATACCTGTGGACACCGGAGCCGGAAGTTTCATATCTCTCCTGTCAGAAACAGATCCAACGTGTGGTGCCCAACCGCCAACTGAATGACAGGCTGAATTCAGATCGACATTTGATCACTGAATTTGCCCTGACAGCAGAATGGCAGATTGTCCTTGGCAACACAAACGGGGGACTAACTTCTCTCTGTAAGGGAGTGACCAGGGAAAGCCTGTTGGCATTATCGCCAACTCATTCGCGACTGGATACCATGTTTTCTGTGGCGCATCCAATGAAAGGCACTGATGGTTCTTCCTTGTATTTATCTGTCGGCAAAACGAATACTTCGTCCCAGATTGTGGCCGCTGTCACCTCACAGCTTGCATCCAGCACGGCGGTCTCCGCGAGCAACATTTTCGTCATTCCAGAACAGCAAAATGTGGATATCCCAGCCATACTCAGACTATCGAGCATGCGTCTTCTGGTAAAAAAGCTCTCGTCACTCACTCAATCTTCCGGCCGTATCATTCTACATGAACCGGACATACTCTTTGCGGATCTTGCACGGTCCCTGGCTGCGGAGTCAGGTATCGAATTAAGTTTCACGACGACTAACCCTAAACTACGAAAGACCCAACCCTGGGTCTGGCTTCACCCATACGGGCCAAAATCTCAGTTTAACGGGGAAATGTGGTCTCGAGCAAATGTTTTTGTCAATTTTACGGCCATATCAGAGCCACTTGGTGCTCGGATTGCAGGTCTTCTTGGAGAGAGATGCCTTTTTCTATCAGCTAGTGAGCTCCTGGCTTTGCCATCTCAAGCTACCCAGGGAGCGGAGGATATTCTGAGATCCGTGGCGTGGGCATGCACGAAACCGACGGAAGAGTTCTCTGCCTCTGCGCTTTTGCTTAGTATCAAAGATCTGGAGTCTGACGACGTCACAGCTCGTCTCCAGGTAATTCCTCCCCAGAACAACGGATCTATCCCTATACTAAGTGCCATTTCGCAGGATACATTTGCGTTGATTGATTGGAGGGTGCAGTCAGCAGTCACAGTGCCAGTCCGACCAACAGTGACCGACGGCTTGTTCTCAGCCCACAAAACTTACATTTTGTTCGGACTCAGCGGCGATATTGGCCGCTCACTCGCAGATTACATGGCCGAGCATGGTGCCCGTCACATTATCCTAACCAGTCGTCATCCTCCGTCCGTGGAAGCCTGGGTAGAGCGTCTCAAAGCCAGGGGCGTGACTGTCAAACTGCTCACCAACGACATTACTAATAAAGAACAGATCAAAGCCCTCATTTCTCAAGTAAATACCACGATGCCCCCGATCGGAGGAGTGGTGAATGGCGCCATGGTACTTCAGGACAAACTTTTCTCTAATATGGATATCGAAGACTGGAATGCGGCTGTGAGACCCAAGATTGATGGATCCCGCCACCTGGACGAATGCTTCCCTGCCGACCAGTGGCTGGAGTTCTTCATCATGCTCTCTTCCCTGGCGAGTGTCATCGGGAATAGCGGCCAGTCGAACTACAATGCCGGCAACATGTATTGTTGCTCCCTGGCCGCCAATCGTCGAAAGCGCGGACTGGCGGCCTCGGTCATTGATATTGGCAAGATCGTGGGGATCGGATATGTGTCGCGCAACCGCAAAGCCGTGATCTCGTTGCGTTCCCACAAGTTCCAGCCGATCTCCGAGCCCCTCTTCCACCATATGTTCGCCGAAGCAGTTATCTCAGGACGACCTGGCTCCGGCCGTCAGCCCGTCTTGACAAGCGGCATGCAGAAGCGTGTGGGTCTGGCGGAGGAAGACTCAGCACCTCCTTTGTGGCTGAACAACCCACGATTCTGGCATATGAAGTGGGAGGATAAGAAAAATCTGGCCGGAGAGACTAACACCGCTGCATCTGCCAGAATTCCCGTCATGAATCAGCTCAAGGCCGCTACACAGGTTGCCCAGGCCGAGTCTATCCTTTGTACGTCGTTTGCAACTCGTCTCGCAGCAATTCTCCAGATGTCGGTCGATTCTATCGCCCAGAACACCCCCTTGGTGGATGTCGGTATGTGTCCTTCTACTGTATTCTAGTCTCAGCCTGTGAAGCCAGATATGCTAACCTTGCTACCTTTAGGAATCGACTCTCTCATTGCGGTAGAGGTACGCTCCTGGTTTCTCAAGGAGTTGAATGTGGATGTGCCCGTTCTGAAGGTTATTGGGGGCGCATCTATTCTGGACATTTGTCGCGATGTACTGGGCAAGTTGTCTCTTAGGGTTGACAGTCCTGAGAGTGTCAGTGAAACACCCAACGACAACCCAGTGAGCGTGACGATGGTTGAGCAAGGCAAGTCTCCCGTTGTGGATGTGGTGGAGATAATAGACTCGGGGGGAAAGACAATTTCGCAAGGTGAAGAGTGATCCGCTTGTGTCATGGTTTAGAATATCTCCTGTTGACGCCAATCGCTGTTATATAGATGAATCCAGTATTGATACTTCTCCTGCCATACCATCCACCCAGTCAGTGTCGGAGGACAGGAATATCCCAACACCAAGTGAAGGTTTTCGCTATCCCTCCTCCACCCTGAGTTTTTTCCAAACAAAGTCTGACACTTTGAAGTAGATACCGACGACGTGACTCCCGAAGTTGATCCTTGCGGTGATGGCTCGAGCTTGATTGAAGATGATATCGCTCCCCCATCATTGCATTCGCTTGAAGCGATTCGATCGGCCCCTTTATCCCATGCACAAGAGAGGATGTGGCTTGCCCATCGGTATAGCGATGATCCCTCAGCATACAATGTCGCGTTTGCTTGGAAACTGCAAGGCCACTTGGACTGTGACCAATTTGAAGCTGCACTCCAAGCAGTTATCAAGAGACATGAGGCCCTGCATACTGCCTTTCGGGTCAATGCAACCACAGGCGAGCCCGAGCAATTCACTTTCTGTCAGGAAGGGTTCGTACTCGAAAGAAAGATTATCGCCAATGAGAGTGATATTCATGTTGAGTTTCTCAACTTCCGCGACTATGTGTTTGACCTTGACAACGGTGAGACATTGAAAGCCTCCGTCCTGCAATTGTCAAGGAGCACGCATGTCTTTATGCTTTGCTACCATCATATTGTCATGGATGGAATCAGTCTCCGGACGTTTCTGGGTGATCTCAATCAAGCCTACGTCTCGCGCGGCGTGTCGCAACCAGCTTCGCACTATCTGGATTATGCCATCGCAGAAAGAGAACAACTTCACGGCCAGGCCATAAAGGAGGATCTTGAGTACTGGAAGCAACAGTTCAAAACACCCGTGGATTGCCTGCCCCTTTTACCGTTGTCCCGCGTCCAATCCCGACGTCCACTGAGCATCTCCGACAGTTTCACGGCCCATGCATTTATTAAGAGGGACATCGTGGCCAAAGTTAAAGAATGTAGTCGTCAGTCCGGGTCAACCTCCTTCCACTTCTATGCCGCAGCTCTCCAGGTCCTCCTCTTCCAACTCCTTGATGGCTCAGTCGACGACTTATGCATCGGAATTGCCGACGCAAATCGGCATGACGACCGATATTTCGACACCGTGGGATTCTGTTTGAATCTACTCCCGGTCAGACTCCGGGTTCGCGGTCAGGATACTATGGCACAGCTACTCAAGAAGACTAGAACATCTATATACGGGGCCCTTGCGCACTCCAAGGTCCCATTTGACGTTCTTTTGGAGGAGCTCAAGATTCCACACTCTTCCTCATCCAGCCCATTGTTTCAAGTGCTCCTGAACTACACCCTCGGTATCCGTGGAATGTCTACCCTTGCATCCTGCGAAATGGATATGGTGGAGATCGAGGACGCAAGAAGTGGGTGTGACCTGGTTGTCAGCATTGTTGAGACCGCGGGTCAGGACACGGCTCTCTCCTTTACGATGCCAACCTCCCTGTATCTGGACCAGGACTGTGCCCGTCTGCTTGATATATACGTTGGGCTAGTAGCCCAGCTGTCAGAGCTCCCCGATAGTATTATCAGCCAGGTTAATTTGCACCCCCAGTTGGATCCAGCGCTGATTTCAGGGATCGGCAGCGGTCCAGTGGTCGAAAGGTGGGAAGGGTGGGAGACGACCGTTTCCTGTCAGGTAGATGTGGCGTCCCGGCGATACCCTGACAATGTCGCTGTCAAGATAGGCTTTACAAACAAGGAAATCACTTATGGTATGCTCGATGAACGAGTTGGTCGGGCCGCAAGGGCGCTCAAGGACCTCAACGTTGGAATTGCTGACAGGGTGGCTATTCTGAGTGAACCTTCAGCCAACATGATCGTGTTCATTCTCGCTATCCTCCGTGTGGGCGCTGCGTACATCCCTCTCGACTCTCGTAACCCCCACCAGCGTCTGTCTTCGATCATTAGTGACTCGTCGCCTGGTCTTCTGCTCTCCGACAGCATCCTGGGGGAACGCGCCTCCCTCCTGGGCGCAGAGCACGCCATGCCTGTAAAGTGGATGGAAATGTTACTCACAGCAGATTCCCCAAATGGTCCGTATAAAGAAAATGTATCTCACCCGGACCATCCGGCTTTTGTTCTCTACACCAGCGGTTCAACGGGTACTCCAAAGGGAATTATGCTGGATCATCACAACTGGGTCAACCAATTTGCTGCGGTCACCCAAGAGTACGGACTCGCGCAGGAGAGAGTGCTGCAACAGAGTTCCCCAGGCTTTGACATGGCCATCGAGCAGGTGTTCATTGCGCTTTGTAACGGTGGCACAATTGTTCTGGCTCCCAGTTCAATTCGAGGGGACGCGGTGGAGCTCGCGCGGTTGATCATGGAGGAGCGCATTACCTACACCATGGCGGTGCCCTCAGAGTACTCAGTCATGATTCATCATGGCGCGGACTGGCTGCGACGCTGTAACGGATGGATATACGCGTTCTCTGGCGGAGAGAAAGCGACCGATCGCCTGCGGGTCGAATTCAAATCCCTTGCCTTGCCACAGCTGCAGCTCATCAACGTATATGGCCCGACCGAGATTACAGTCTCCTGTTGTCGCGGCGAGGTGCCTTTGGCGATTGACAGTCGTCACAATGGTAACTACTGTCCGGTCGGTCACATACTGCCGAACTATCAAGTCCACATTGTCGGTCCTGATGGCCGGTCTCTCCCGACTGGGTTCCCTGGTGAAATATACATCAGTGGTCTTGGAGTTGGACGAGGCTACCTAAACCAACCCCAGTTGACCGGTGCCAAATTCCTGTCCGGCACAACTCTCCCTACCGGCCTTTCCAATATATCAGAGTCGGATGTGATTTACCGGACTGGAGACCGTGGACGACTCCTAAATGACGGGTCCTTAGTATTTCTCGGAAGACTTGAAGGTGACTCCCAGATCAAGTTACGCGGACAACGCGTTGAACTGGATGAAATCGCACATGCTCTACTCCATGTATCCAAAGCGAAACTCGCCAATGCGCACGTCTCGGTACGTGGAACTGGCACCGATACGTTCCTCGTGGCCTTTGTAGTGTTCTCCAAGGGCCCTCTATATGAAGAAGTCGACCGAACAACTTACCTGAAGCAGCTACGCCATAGGATTCCTCTGCCCCAATATATGTGCCCCTCAGTCATCATTCCCCTGGAAGAGCTACCACTTAGCGTAAACGGAAAAGTTGACAGAAAAGCCCTAGACACAATTTCGCTGCCTAACTCATTCGTTGATGACCAGGGGCTGGCAGACCTCGACGAGGACGAGATGACGCTCCTTGGAATGTGGCAGGAGGTCCTCCCAGACACGGCGGCAACGGGCCTCAATATCGCCAAGAACACTGATTTCTTCGAAGCTGGAGGCAATTCACTTTCCCTAGTGCGGCTGCAGTCATTCATTAGAAAGCGGCTAGGAGTCCAGATCCCTCTGGTTGAGTTGGTTGAATCCTGCTCACTTGAGGCGATGTCTCGGCGACTCCGGTCAACTGATTCGGTTCCTTCAAACCATTTTGTGTGGGAGGAGGAGGCGTGTGTACTGGAAGTAGATCAGGACTTGGAATACGCCAATCTCGATGTTGGACCTTCCAGCACAACTCGCGGTGCTGGCAAAATCGTGATCCTCACGGGTGCTTCCGGATTCCTAGGGAAACAGGTTCTCCAAGGTCTTGTTTTGTCTTCTACAGTACTCGAAGTGCACTGTATTGCTGTTCGCTCTCAGAAGTCCATGGAAAAATTAAACGCTATTGGATCTCCCAAAATCATTGTTCATACCGGAGATCTAACTCTTCCCCGTTTGGGGCTAGACATCACAACGGCTCGGTCACTCGCATCAAGAGCCAACATCATCATCCATAATGGTGCCGATGTGTCCTTCCTGAAATCTTACAGCTCACTGAAAAAGGCCAACGTGGGTTCAACCGCCGAGCTTGTTCGCCTCGCAAGACCACGTCGCATTCCCATTCATTTCGTCTCCTCGGCCGGCGTCGCAGGATTCGTTCCGCGCAATGAGCTGCCCCTCCGTGAGGTGAGTGTAGCTATCTATCCACCCCCTAGGGATTCGAGTGCGCACGGCTATCAGATCGCAAAGTGGGTGAGTGAGTGTCTCCTTGAAAAGGCAAATCAACAGTACGGTCTTGACATTCTCCTGCATCGACCAACGGGCATTGTGGGAGAGGAGTCTCCCGACGCCGACATTCTTGGCAATCTCCTTCACTATTCGCGGCAGCTGGAGTTGGTACCGGATATGGATGGTTGGGATGGTTATCTAGATTTGGTTGACGTGGAAGTGGTAGCGCAACGCGTGGTGGCTCTTTTGGAGTCGTCGAACATCGCTGAAGCCCGCGCAGGCGCAGTTCGGGTGGTTCACACTTGCAACCCTGGTGCCTTCCCCGTTCATGAACTGGGAAAGTACCTGGAGAGAGCACAGGGGAGGCCGTTGGACACTTTGCTTATGACTGAATGGATTAGTCGTGCTATGCAGGCGGGAATGAACGAAATGGTAGGGATGTATTTGCAGGAAGTGACCTCCAAGCGCCTCGGATGGTATCCCCCGGTCGTGTCAGGCTTGCGGTATTGAGGTACCATCCAGACCGGTGGCGTCGGCATTCCCCGTCGGTACCCGCGCCCCCGACACATGCATTTCGGGGGCCCGCTACGGGGAGCCGCCCAGGTACCCCTACATGGCAGTTCTAGGAGGGGTGACCCTCCTCCCTGTAGGGGGTCAGTATCCCAACCGGAAGGAGGTACATCTGGGTAAGAATCGGCTGAGAGATGGAGCTTGACGCGCCGATTAAACTGACCTACCCGGCGCCCGGATCCGAGTTCAAATGGCGGAGTTGTAAGGGGTTGAAGTTGGGAGCGATTTTTTGATGGGGCACGCCGGGTCGCCGTTGCCAGCCGTATACAGCCGCGCCCAGAAGTCTCCGCCGAATAGCGCGTTTTTCACGCGACCACGCGTTTTTATCCTCCTACCCACCAACTTCTTACCATCATACCACCATACTGCGAACCCCTTTGGGTAAAATTAATGCCAATAGCAGACGTGGCAATAAATTAAATCCTTATACCCGTGGCTTAATTATTAGGCAATATAGTCTTAGGATTACTGATGGGAAATGCCTGTGACGGGCTAGGCCCGATATAGGGCTTCGGATACCCTCAGCCAACCCATGGAGCTCTTGAGCTCCTTATCTCGACACCTGACCACGGACCCACGTTATTCCGCCCCGAGCTCCCTAGGTA
>QEIL01000224.1:0-56241 GCA_003116535.1 Paecilomyces niveus | reverse complement strand
TCCACCTATTTTTCACCGAGATCCAGATCGAGTATGTCCACGAGCATGTCTTAGATCAACATCTGGAATAACTCTGATCTTTGGAATAGATCAAACGGAGTAGATTTGGGTAAGACCTGCCTACCCGTGGTTTCGGGTAGATGAGCGCGGCAGCTCGCCTTCGGTACGGCGGCTAGGCGCTGACAAACTACGCTATCGCTTCAACGCTCTCATACCCTCATGACGATTATTAACAAACACCGTCTTCTCAATTCCGTACTTCTCCCCCCTGCTTACTGAGCAACCATCTTAACTCCTCCAACTTGGCTTCCTTCCACGTGCCAGCCTCTTTCAGCTGCGGGAACAAATTGAACGCATGGGGAAAGCCCTCGTAGACCTTCACTCTCGTCTCCACGCCTACCCTCTTCAACTTTTCTGCAAACAACAGCCCTTCATCTCGTAACGTATCTAGTCCTGATATGTGGAACGTTGTCGGTGGCCACAAATCCTTATCGAATGATTCATCCGGAATGATGAGGAACGACAGCTGCTCATCGGCCTTCGTCTCCTCCGAAGCGCTGGGCATGTACATGTCGGTGAAAGCGTTCAGCAGTGTCATTGGGAGGACCGGCGCATTGGCGTTCTGGATGTATGCGGCAGATTTGCGTTTTGCAAGGAGATGATAGGGGAAGAGGCTGGGATGGATGGTCGCTGGAGCAGTGAGGATCAAGCCTTTCACGCGGGAGGTCGGTTTGGTGGTGGTTTGTCCCTGCTCATTCTGCTGCTGCTGGATGCGTCGCATCTCTCTGACTGCAATTCCGATCGAGAGGGTCGCCCCGGCGGATGTTCCACCGAGGTAAATCTTCTTCGTGTCGATGCCATACTTTGCTGCTACACCGGAGTCTTCAGATGCGAAGAGATCGAAAGCTGCCCATGCCTCGTTGGGTTGCGTGGGAAAGATATACTCGGGCGTGTGGTGGTAGAGGGGATTCAGCACGGCGATGCCCGTACCTGTGGGGTCTGTCTTGGTGAACGTAGAGCAGAGATGCGCACAGAAGGGCTCATCAGTGTCAAAGGTCCCCAGGTGAAAGCCACCGGAGTGCAGGCGGATGTAGAGTGGCAGAGGGCCCTTGCCGGTGTTCTTAGGACGATAGAGACGAGCTGAGATAGATGAGCCACCGGGAGTTGGGATGGTGAACTCGTCGATTTGGACATCGTCTGTTCATACCGTTAGCAGGAACCAGTTAAGGATCGAAGAACACTATAAACAACATTCAACGTCTAGTTTGAAAACGCACCTGCAATACCGTAGAATTCCCTCTGCAACTTTGCTCTCGCAGTATTATGAGCATCTCGGGCCTCAGATACCGTTAACGTCGGCGACGCAGGAGATGGCAGCTTCTTTTGTAATTCGACCCATTCTGGCGCTGGAGTTGCGTACTGAGAGTAATCAGCCATGTTTCTATAGATGATAGACAACCACGGGGTCTCGCGGGTGTTGCTCTCAGACAACCTCGGCTGCAAAGGAGAAGGGCGGCTTTGCAGACAGGCTGGGATTATATGGACTTACTGGTGACACAGATCTTAGTAGTGCATGCCTAAGCAGCAAGCTGATAACTGCCAAGTCCGGTAGTTCATCGTTATCGATAGTCTCCTGTTAAGTCCGTACCTACCCCGCATCGAAGCGGGAATGCCAGATCGGATAATTATATAAGCCATGGCGCTGTCCGAGCAGCTATAGTTCACATTTCATAATAATAAGTTTTGAAGCATCATCCAACATGGAAAGTCGCCGGTGTACTAAGGATATCACCAATCGGCCCGAACTTGCCTACGGAATACTCTATGATGCTACCATTGGTACCTCTTTGGAGAATCGGGCTTTGGCCCGAGGTCCGGTCCGGCCCTCGGGATCAACTGCGAAGAGACATAAAGTCGCGGAACGGTCGCTCATCGGTGGATGCTGTCTCGAATGAAAATATTCTGTGAATCAACTTATTTACAATTGGCACTTGTTCCTCCAAGAAGATTCCTTGTGAATCCCGTGTAACAGTCGAAAGTTAGCCGTGATTAACTTGCTACACCACCACTCGTCTCAACCATCATGTCCTCAGTAACTCAAGGTGATGATGTGCTCCGCATCGCCGTGATCGGTGCCGGAACCATCGGACTTTCATTTACGGGACTCCATCTATCGCACCCGGGCAATCTGAAAGATGGACGGAGAGTCGAGATCAGGATACATGATCCCAGACCGGGATTGAAGGAGTATGTGGAGAGGATGTTACCTGGTAAGTGATCTGGAATTGTTTGGGAGGATTGTGCTTTTTAGTATTCAGAGAGAGGGGCAGGGTGTTATTATTCGGTTATGTCTTCTTATTGTTATACAATTTGGTGTCCACATTTAACTAACAAGATATACTACATAGCATATCTCTCTACGTCTCACTCATCGAGCTCAGCCCAACTACCGTCCTCCTCCGAGACCACGAACTCCATTGCTCTCCCCGCTGCGATCGCAAAGCACACTCTCATCCTCTCCCCTTCCCTCGCCGACGCCGTATCCAACGCAGACATCGTCCAGGAACAAGGCCCCGAATCCATCTCGATCAAACAATCCCTCTGGTCCGACATCGAATCCCTAGCCCCTCCCACCGCCCTTCTATGGACCTCTACCTCCGGTATCCCGGCTTCCGTACAGTCCAAATTGATGAAGAACCCGAAACGGCTCTTGGTCGTCCATCCATATAACCCGCCCCATATCATGCCACTGCTCGAGCTGGTCCCAAGCCCGGGAACAGATCTAGACAGCCGGGACTCAGATGTCCAGCGCACGCTGCAGTATTGGCGCCGTCTAGACCGCGACCCGGTCGTGCTGAAAGAGGAAGTGCAAGGCTTCGTGGCGAATCGACTCGCGTTCGCGCTGCTGCGGGAGTCAGTGGAATTGGTGAATCGGGGTGTCGCAACCCCCGAAGAGATCGATCGTGTCGTGGAGCAGAGTATGGGACCGAGGTGGGCGGTCAGAGGCCCGTTCTGGAGTTACCATGCTGGTGGAGGAGAGGGTGGGTTGAGGGGCATATTGAAGAATATTGGCGATACGATCCAGAGGTGTTGGGATGATGCGGGAAAGCCGGATTTGAAGGGTCCTGATGGACAGAATGCGTGGGTGGAAACGTTGTGTGAGAATGTGGAGAAATCGTATGGAAAGTTGGGCAAGGACCAGCTGGGTGATAGAGATGAGAAGACGAGGAAGGTGTTGGATATCACACGGGCGGGGAGACGTGATGACTGATAGATTATGAGCATGATGGGACTTTGATCGGTACCTTCACAGTGCCCTGAGATATAAATGACTTACAATAGACTAAGATATTTAGAGACACTACGCTATATAGAACAGCATGCGTGCTGGCCACCATGCGTCAAAGATAGAACCGAACGCTGGTGAAGCTAAATCAAGAAAGAACATTGTTATTTGATAATAATGAAAGAATTGGATATCTAACTATCGACAACCCCCAAAATGGTTGCCCGAACACCCATTGAGCCGTCCTTCGAGGCTCCAAAGAACCGGTCCCGCACGAGCCGGACATCGTCGACGGTCGTGTCGTGCAGTTCCATGTCGAAGCGACGGAAGATACCTGCCACCGTTAAGAAGAGTTCTGCATATTGCGAGGCTGGAGATACAAAGTCAGCAGCATGATATAGATAGAGAAGCGGTTCTATAGAAACGTACTTGATGCCCAAACACTGCCTGCTTCCCTTGGTGAACGAAACAATGAACCGGTCGAGTCGCTCTCCCTTCTCTGCGGCGCGGATCCATCGCTCCGGATCGAACCATTCGGGGTTTGGGAAGATGGACGGATCCATGTGTACGAAATAGGAGGATTCGCTGACAGGTGTCTGATGGAAGAGGTTCAGCAACTAACCCTCGAAGACTGTCGGACGCTTTGAAAGCCTACTCCCGGAGGAATGATCCAGTCTTTGTACTTTAGAGCCTCAGTAGGCGCAACACGGGGCAGTCGGGTTGTGGCTCCGTGTGAGAGGCGCAAGCCCTCATTGATGACCACACCTTATTTACGTTTAATACATGTTCGGACAAGACCTGAAATACGAGGGCTGATGATTACCAGATATGGCAGCTGTTCGAGCTCCGTCCAGGACGCAGTACTGAGCGCCGTTGGTAGCACCCTTTTGAGTTCCTTTCTCAGCTTCAACAGGAGAGCCTTGTTGTTGAGAAGATAGAAAGCAATCGTGGTCAGTGTCTTTGCAGTAGTTTCGCTGCCGGCAGCGAGGAGAATCTGCCCTTCGTCTTGCAAGCGGTCGATCATCCGTTCCTCTGGAGGAAGACTGGGGTCGCGTACAGCGTCGAAGGCGGTGGCTTGAGAGCCCTTATCCTCTGCGTTCCGGAAGGACTCCAATGATTCCAACGATTGCTTCCGAACCATGTTCTGAATCTCTAAGAGAACAGCCGCCTGCGGATCCAGCTTCTTCACAAGCCATGGAGGTATGCTCTTCGAGATGGCGAGAACGGACGGGAAATGCCTGAGCATCGCTCCGTTAGCAGACGCTTCTAGGACTGCCTCCTTCCAGCTCAGCTTGAAGTCGCCCTCGTCGAGGTAGTTGTAGCTCTTTCCGTAGGAGTAATGCGTGATGATACCATGGTCAAAGCCGTGGAAGCGGCATCCAGTCGAATAACAGCGGCATTCTTGCTAACAGCCTCAAACCGCTTGGCGAGCTTGTTCACATTCTCCTGGATTAGAGGCTCTAGGCGTGTCACAGACCGTTTGGAAAAGAAGCTGTTTAGAAGACCGCGACGGAGACGGTGGTGGTCATGGTCAATGGTCATCACCATCGACTGCGGGGTCCCAAAGTGGGCCACGAAGCCGATATACTTCTCCCATTTTCTTGAGCTGGGGGCATAGATCTCATCGTAGAACTGGGGGTCCTTGATATGAAGCTCGTGAGGGGTAATCCGGAAATTGGACTTGGGCCATCATTAGTCCGGTGAACTCGCGGCAGCTATCTACGAACTCGGCCTGAATGATACCATATTTCTCGTGCATCCGTTCAATCTCCCAGATGAACATGCCCCCTCTGACGAAGTTAGAACTCATAAAGATACGTCATCGCAGCCAGCTTGGGGCCGGGGAACTTGCTCAGCGGGTGCCCATCCTATTATTGACTTTCTAATTTGCCCTCTAGATAACCAACCTTCCGACAGGCTGGACCGGTGCTGGTAACACGGCCCACACCCCCTACACAGCTATGGGCTTCTTAAGATCAGCTCCACGCTTCAACGTGGGTGACCCCGACCTCTAGGTGTGTCTTTTCGCATTACGATGACTTCTAGGGATCCGAGGAAAGGCGTATAGTCGAGATGAACATCTAAGGGTAGCAGAAGGACACTATCAGCAGTATGAATCCTCTGCCCATTCCTCTCGCAGCGCTGGTCCTGGCAGGGGTCCTGGCCTATATCGTCGTGGGCGCCGTCTATCGGCTATACTTCCACGACCTGAGAACGGCATGCATTTGCAGCACCAGGCGGTCTCTAGGCGGCGTTTGGAAACTTTGGGTGGAGAGGCGGGCCGGTGGTGGAGTTTTCCAGGGCGTCGGTCGAATTGTGGGAAACTTAACTGAACTGACAATCATTGAAGAGGGGTTGCGGATATCGAGACTGATAGTCATCGTCAGCGTATCATAATCCCATTCTGAGGAGTACAACAGTCCGGTATTTCGAACACTTATCACCATTCTGGTCTGGCAATATCTGTGGACGAAGCAAATTCCTATCTGTCATCTATATGGTTCCTGCACCGACCCGCCATCCTAGCAAGCCAGATGTCGATCGGGCCAGCTTGACCTTGGCATTAATCAGCACAAAGTCTTGTCGTCTGAATGGACCTCCAAAAAAAAGCTGTAATTCTGCAGAGGAGATCAAAACAAGGGGGAAGTTGAGTATGATGCAGTAAACCGCTTTTCTCTAGGATACGGAAGACAGATGTGCCATTCCTTGTTTTTCTGCAGAACACTGCAAGCAAAAAGGAAGTCTAATTCCATGGAGTTGGCCGTGGGCACCTCCCAAAGGCTGAAGATTCCAGAGCAAATAATAAACTATCCGTTTGTGACCCGCATCAGCGGTTCAGTTGCGTGATGCGTGATGCCGAAAACCAAAAAGGAAAGTCCTCGTGGACTATGTGGGAATCGAACCCACGACCTCTCGCAGATGCGATCATAATTGGGATGCGAAGCGAGCGCTCTACCAACTGAGCTAACAGCCCGTAACATGTCATGTGCTCAAACTATTTGCTTTGTCTGGAATAACTCGACCTTCCGGAGAAACGTGTATCCACATCGTTATGATGGGGATGACATTGGGTTTGTTATAGGACCGCAGACGCAAGAATAGTTCATCAATCGTCTAAAGATAGGAGATATCTGAACTTATCATATGAAGGAAACAAGAGGAAAATTCGAGCTTCATTTTTTTTAGCTATGATGAGCTTTGCACACAGGCCATCCACGCCAATTAGACTAAGTACTGGAAATCACCAACGACAGCGGACACAAAAGAAATACCATCGGATTCGCTATTTGTGTTTCTGACAATGACACACGGGACAAAGGTACACTATGGAAACATTTCAACTCCCGACCGGGGAAGAGAAGGAACAAGAGGAAACCAGCGGCCACGCCCACCATTCATCCCATCTACAGAGCAGACATCATCTTCTTGATCTCCGCAATGGCCTTACCCGGGTTGAGACCCTTCGGGCAGGTCCGCGAGCAGTTGAGGATGGTGTGGCATCGGTACACGCTCATGCTGTTGTCCAGGGCGTGCTTGCGCTCCGCCGTCTTCTCATCACGCGAGTCAGCCAGCCACCGGTAGGACTGGAGCAGGATGGCCGGGCCCAGGTACTCCTCGCTGTTCCACCAGTACGAGGGGCAAGAGGTTGAGCAGCACGCACACAGGATGCACTCGTACAGACCGTCGAGCTTGCGGCGTTCCTCGGGAGACTGACGGAACTCCAGGCCCTGTGATACTAGTTAGCGCCAAACTCCAGAACAGTGCCACGGAAAGCAGTCAACTTACATCTTCGGTCTTAGTGTCGCGCTGAAGGTAAGGCTTGATAGACTTGTACTGCTTGTAGAACTGGGTCAGGTCAGGGACCAGGTCCTTGACGACGTAGGTGTGCGGCAGAGGGTATATCCGGGCAGCCTTTTCGGTTTCAGTGGGAATACGGCCTGCAATCCGTCAGCCAATCCCCTCTCTCACACAAGAAATCCAGAGAAAATCACATACACAAGCAGGCCAGGGTGTTGATTCCGTTAATGTTCATGGCGCAACTACCACAGATACCCTCACGGCAGCTCCGTCGGAAGGTCAGGGTGGGGTCGATCTCGTTCTTTATCCGGATGAGGGCATCGAGCATCATGGGACCGGTCTTGTTCAGATCAAGAGTGTAGGTTTGCATCCGGGGTTTCTCCGTGGGCGTGTCCGGGTTCCATCGGTAGATATGGAAGGTCTTGATTCTGGGGTTCTCCGATGGCTTGGGTTCGTGCACAGCCGGACTCTTCTTCTCGGACACGGGCTGAGTGCTCTGGGAAGTGGCCTCCGTGAAGCCCGCGACGGGATCAACAGTAGCATAGGATCGCGAGAAGACGGCAGGTCGGAACAAAGGCCTCGAGGCAGCCATCAGGCGCGAGGTTGATCGTAGAGCAGCCATGGCGGGCGGGCGGAAAGAAATTGGAAGTTCGCGAAAAGTAGCCAGACACTCTCAACCCAGGAGAAAGAGGTCAATGGGGTGCGAGGAGCGAGATCAGAAGCGTGGACAGCAGCAGCAAGCCTGAGGGGCAGCTGGAGAGGGGAGAGGGATGGCTCAACGACGGCGACGACGAGGAGTTCGAAGATATGAAGTCAAGAGATCGAGTTCGTCTTGCTCTACCTCGGGTCCATCGGTCGGCACCGGCTGACTCAGCAAATACCCGCCAATCACAGCAATGGTAATTGCAAGCGTCGGGGACAAACGGCAAGCCTCGATGCCTCAGGCTGTTATCCTCCCTTTTGCCCATCCCAACTTTAAAATATCATGATCGACTGCAACAGATCCTTCCCAAGGACTTAGTAAATTCCATCTCCAAATCACATAAAACACCATCATGATACTCATTCTTCGTATGCCTGTCTCAATGGCGAGACACTAGTTCGGCCACTCAGAGGACGCTGACATCGGGAATCCGGATAAACTGAACATGTGAGGTTCTCTCGTTCCACCAATCACAGCGTTAGTTTAATTGCCGTTACATCCTCCGAGATGCCTGATGGTGCCTCAGGTATAAATGCCTCTTTTGAGCAGTTCCGCACGAGCATGCCAATCATCTAGTAGAATATCAGACAACTGCATTTAGAACAGTGGACACTTTTCTTCTTTTTGTATATTACGTTGCTAGATATAGCCTTAAACGTCTGGTGGAAGAGTCGGGGGTCTCCACCCACTACGATCTTCATTCACACGAAGATCGAAACCCCAAATGCCAAATGCTGATGGAATACAGCGCGAGAACCTCCCTGAAAGTGACTTCACTACGTCCTTCACAGCAGTATGAGTAAGCCCAAAGAGTGGAACCTTGGAAGCCTCCTCGCGGTAACAACTGTCCGCCTTCACTCTATTATAGTTAACGTAATCTGACAGCGGGCCGTGCATGACAACGAGCCGTGCGGTCAACCGCCGACCCCCATGAAATTCGACACCCTACCGATTTTGAAGCATTTCTATCAACATATTCATCATGACTTCGATATCAAAAGAAGAACGAGTGGAAATGGCCATTGATGCTTTTACTAAAGGTCAATTCAAATTAAAAGCTGCCTGTGCTAAGGCCTTTGACGTGCCTCCACAAACCTTCAGAGATCGGCTTAAGGGAATCACCTCTCGCAAGAACACTCTTGCAAATAATCAAAAATTATCTGATCTTGAGGAGGACACTCTTAGGAAATGGATATTCGATACGTATGAGCGTGTCTTGGGCTTAGGGATACCGCGAATTCGTTATCTTGCCCAACTCTTACTATCTGCTCGATCAAGACCTCAATCTCAGTCTGAACTTGCCTATATTAGTGAGAGATGGTTCCTCGATTTATTAAACGCAATAACCTTCAATCAAAATGGAACTGTCGATACGATTATCAACGTGCGAAATGTGATGATCCTCAGATAATAAAGGGGTGGTTGAATTAGTTCAAAATACTATACAAAAAGCACTATATCAACAGCAAAGGTTATCTGTGGATCAGAAACGCATGGTTCTCGAGCAAAATCACTTCAACCTGGAAATTCTGAGTGGGCTACCTCTATCGTTGCAATAAATGCATCTGGATGGGGGTTTACCACCTGTTACGCCCCAGTATCTGGGTCTCAATCGTCCTATCTGCTGTAGTTGACGTAGGATCAAGTGAACCAACTGCATCTGGTCCTTCGTCTGGTGACTCCCGGAGTCTTATACAGTATCCAGTATACTGCCTACCCGAAGGTACATTATCGGTGAGGATTAACTCAAGATATTCTCAAAGGGTCTTCACAAGTAAACGACGATTAAGTCAGAAGTAGGGCCCACCTCGTTCGTAAACTTAGTGGTAGCTTTCTTACTGACCCGAAGTAGATAGTAGAGAACTTAGATTGAATAATCACGAAGAACTAAATACAATTGCAAGGTGGGGATGAGTGTCCTTATATATCCAGTCCTTCATATATCTTCCTTGGCTTATACCCTTCCTATTCTCTGGGTATAAAAGGTATAAAGAGTATAAGTCCCGTTCCTCTTATACCTTCCATACTTCTGGTTGGTCCGTAACACTTTTCAACCAGGGAGGGTGATATCAAAGCTTAAAATCAAATTGAAAACACCAACACCGCCTACCTCATCAAACAGCAACCAATCATTTTATTTAGGAAGGACCCCTGCAAATCTTTATCAATTAAATCGACAAGAAGAACCGCTGCAGGAATTTAAAAATCATCCTTTTTATTCACCAATCGCAGACCAGGCACTTGAAAAGGTGATAAAAGCAGCTGAGATCGCAATGCAGAATGCTATCCTCTTACAACAACAAAATCGTCGACTTCGTACGGAGAATGAATACCAGAAACAGAAAAAAAGGAGCATCGATATTTTATTCAAGATGGAAGAGGTTTGACTGTTGAAGACACATTACAGAAGGTGAAAGAGAGAGAAGAGCCTTTACCATCAACATCTTCTTCATCAAGCTCACGGAAGCCACCAGGATGCAGTAATTGCAATAAGGAAGGTCATAATCGGTTGAAATGTCCTAGTAAATAACTACACTCATTAAGTTTTAATATATTTCATTTGTATGGTGGTGAAAAGCTTCAAAATTAGTAGGGTGTTGAATTTTGTGGGGGTCGGTGGTTGACCGCACGGCCCGCTGTCAGACTACGTTAATGGTAATCGGACACCGAGTCGACCACGACACCGAACCGGCCACCTAGCCAACACACCAAAATCGCGATATTACCATTCAAGCTCCCACGCTCTAAAAACATTGAAAATGCGATATAAAAAAAAGGTGATTTCCTAGCTAGGATAATGTTGCCTTATGACGACATTGAACTCTAGTATGGCCCTTTACACCACAATCACTACATGTTGGGGGTGCTCGCTTTTTTGGCAGCTGCTCTTGCTGAAGAATCCTCTCTGCCTCTGCTCTGCCTCTGCCTCTGCTGCCTCTTGAACCAGCTGTTGAGCTTGCTCACCTGTGAGATGAGAACACCTCCTTTGGCTATATAGCATCGCTTTTTTCCCCGCTTCTTGGTTTGTCGTTGATTAGTAACCCGAAGCTCTTTAACCTCATGCTCTAAAATGGCAGCATTCTGTAAAGCAATCTCACAGCCTTTAATTACTTGACTGATACTTGTTGCATTGTCGATGATGAGGTCTCTATTAATAACTCATTTAGACGGGAAATAAATTTTGTTTGACGGTGGAGTTCCTGGATATTACGTGGTGTTTTGCCAATCCATACTGATTCGTTGCTATGGGATGTTGATGGTGGTGTTGGTGTTTTGGCAGGCAATTCTGAAAGCATATCATGACCCTACGAGAACTGCACCGCCGAGAACCCTTCGCCTCGAGGGGAAGGCGAGAGGCAGAGGTGTGGAGAGGAGAAGCCAACCCCGTGAGGTGAAACCCAGATGAAACTGCCAAGAGCTAGAGGACGAAGGATCTCCTAGATAGTTATATAGAACCCCTCTAGACTGCTGGCACAGGGGAGCCAGCGATCCGTTCTATTCTATTCCAATCCAATCTACTCCCAACCTGCTGAACCCTTCGCGCACGTCCTAGTACCAAGTAATTTGTTGGAACGGCGACTCGCAAGCGACTCGACGTCGTCTCGCCCTCGCTTCGCCAGCCGACCTGCAGTTAGCTGGTACCTAGGAACTCTAGTTCCTTACAGTTTACCGCTTACTTCATGATGCTCTAATATCCTGGTTAAATGGAATCTGGCTGAAACGCCCCGGGTGCATTGTCGCAGCGCTAAAGGTGTTCGGACCAATGTGGAGTGGAGTAGAATGGTGAACCTGTGGACCCGACCTGACCCGTGTGGTCATACTGGTAGGTAGCCATTTCCACCAAAGGTATCATTAACGGTAAGGCGCTTATGCACCAGTAGATAACCCACGGCTCTCACTTGCTGGCACTAACCGAGCACATGCCTGTGAACTATCTTCGCCGAATCAAATCCTTCCTTTCTAGTTCGATGTCTTGATCGTTGTTTTACTAGCCGCCTGCATCTAGTGACCATTGCCACACTGATGATTCGCCGAGGAAATTGATCCTGGACATGAACGGAATTGTATTGGAGGCTTTGGCCCCCTTCCTGATGTCGAACCCTTTACTTAATATTCCAGGGGACTCCCTCACTATTTTGCTACAAGCTCCGTAGTGTAGCCTATCGGATAGTTATGCTCTCTCGTCGAAATGGACGTCTGCCTCACGAGTATTTCCGATCTCGGGGATCGAGTTGCTTGACCTATCCTTTAAGATCGAAGAAGAAATGTTGCCGACCCATTCCCCCGAAAAATACTACCCGGTTCAACAAAGGGAGATAGGTTTCCTTTTCTAAGAGATTTCGGAGAAGCCCGGTTCGACGACGAGCAACACAATGAAGACATCATCGAAAACTACTACTGTGCTCCTGAACTCATCTTGAAATCGAAGTGGGACCTTAAAATAGACATATAAAGTGTTTCCATAGTCGTAAGTGAATATCTGTAAGGGATATTTAGGTAGCGTGGTAAGTAGCAGTATTGTATTAAGACTAATCGCTGGTTTTCTGTAGCGCTCCAGGGTGCGATATTATGTGGCATGCTCTGGATCATGTGACCACATCTCGCACTCCTGAGCTATACCCATTCGGGGTGCGTACTGACTTCTATATACAGCGATACGGTATGCGCCTTGCATCTGCCTCCCCTCCACATGCGCCTGGACCCTCAGACGCTTTGGGGTTATAGGCAAAACTCTTCAGGTCTTTGAGCCGTAGTATCCTGCGGATAATATCACTGTGTGCTATCCTAATGCGCAGGTGCATCAAGGTTGCGCTGCAACAATATAATATCGAATTTGTAAACAAAGAGTATTTTGGTTCACGCACTGTCATTAGCTCTCGCTGGCGTTTTGCAGAGCTCGCTTGCTACTACTATATTTTGTAAAGGTATAAGAGCATGTTATTCTGTGTGGCTTGCGCGCATTTTGTTTTCTTCTCCAATCCATCTCTCTATTGTGAAGGTAAGTCTTCTCTGCTCTTGTTTTTTGCAGTTTGCTATCCCTTCAGAGTTCTATTACTTTTACTTTCTTGAGCTACTGGAGTAGCTATATGAAAGGGCATATGAAACTGTCATATATACTGCGTTTGAGTGTCACTTCTTCTGCGACGGACTTGTCACGTTAACAGTACGAGAAGTCGTACTCGTCCGCTCCCCTCGATTTCAGCTTCGGTTTCGAGGTTGCTTCTCCCTTTATTGTGTTTTTATAGTTTTCTTACTACAGTCTGTAACAATGTCGTATCCGAGGGTCATACTGACGGTATACAGATAGCCAGGTCCCGCAAGCCAAGACCCTTACGGGAACAACGTCGCCGCCGTCGCGCGGCTGCAGCTGCGTCCGCCGCTGCGTCTGCCGCCCTTGCTGAGCTTCGTTTCGCCTCTTTCTTGGACGATTAACCTTTTGTGCCGGAGACTCCCCTTGCCAGCGATGGTGAGGGCGAGGTCTCGCCGCCCCCCGTCGCCGCCGCCCGCCCCCCGCCTCCACCGCGCGGCACCACTTGCCATCCCCTCTTTGGAGGAGGATAATGACGAGGAATATCAGGGGGAGGAGCAGGAAGAAGAGCAGGAGAAGGAGGATGACGCTATAACGCGCGAGTGCCGCTGCCGTCCCCCTCAGATCCGGTCCTTGCCCTGCCAGCGCTGCCTTCGGACATTGGCCGAATTCCCTGATCGCACCGACTGCAAGTTCAATATCCTTCGAAAATGCAATTATTGTTGTACCGCGCGATACAAATGCTTTTCGGTAAGTGCTAATTGTCGTACCTTGATTATTTCTTGGTGGGTTGTTGATATGTTGATATACAGATCCCTGATAGTCCGAGCGCTATTCACGCTGTGAGAATAGCCCTTGCTGTCGCCCCGGGTCCCCTCCTTGGGAGGCGTGACGCTATACGAAATATTGTCGCTGCGCTATATGTGTCCCAGGGAAAAGTGTTTATTGGTGGTGAAAGACCCTATCGCCGCCTTATTGCGACGCAGCTATTTGCTGCGATTACGACTCCGTAGTCTTTGAATTTTTTGGTTATAGTCACTAATTTTACCAAGGAGGACGCGAAGGACCCCGGAGCCTGCTCCAACGGGTGCGCCGTTGCCTTCGGCTTCCCCTCTTCGGAGAGTTCTGGACTTTTTTTTGCGAGTCCCTTTCCTGTATCTTGTATCTTGTAATTATTAATAGTATGTAGCCCCTGAATCGATTATGTTGTGGTTTTGTGGGCGGTTTGGTTCCTGTATGTAGCTGAGACTCTGTGCTTTTGGCGCCGGCTCCCTTTTAGGAGTCGAATATAGGTCGTTTTTATTCTGTTTTTTTAATTACCACTTTGTTTTTATAATATTTCTTGAAATTTTGTAAGAGGTCTCCCGTCCCTTCGAGATCTGACTCTATTTACCAAGTATCGTGGTTATGCGAGTAGCCTTTCCAATGGACTAGGTATCGCATCTTGCTGCTATATTGCTCTTCTCGCAGAATGTTTTCGATTTCCTATTATTCTTTGCTTTTGATGCGAATTAGGTTGGGCTGTTTTACCTCGCCTTCGTCTGTGTGGTATAGTTCTAATGATGAGACGTGGAAGACGGGATGAAGCTGCCATCCCTAGAAAGTATCCCACCTCGTGTACTCTTTCTAAGCATATATAGAACCTCTTAAGATCGTCAAATATCTACGCAGGGACAGTGGCAGCGCATCATGACGGAATGAGAGCCTAAGGTCCCGCAGTAAGAATTCTTGTGGGCGTCTATCGCGGGCAGGTGTACCATGATGGGCCGGAATGTAAGTTGTGAAATTGCCTTCCTATAGCTTACGAAATAGAGCTCGATAGGAATAGAAGAGGTATAGAGGGCCTCTAATGAGTTCCCAGATGCCCTGACTGTTCTACGTATCGCCAGTAGCGATGCTTCGACATGTTACGCCAGCCCTTCCCCCATTTCACGAAGATAAGGAATGTAAGAGCCTGTGCCAAACCGACAAAAGCCGCAACCAGGAAAGCGTTCTGGTATCCCATGTTGGTGACCCAGGGAGTTATGCTAAATGATGATAATGATATTAGAACGGCTTCTCAATAGTCTCAGAAATCAAAATAGGCAAATATACGACATACCCATAACCGATGGCAAAACTCATAGTGTTGCGGATAATGATGACGGTAACGAGGGCTTCACCAGAGAGGTCCTTATATGTGTCCACACAATAGGAAACCGAAGCTTGGATACCGACGGTGGTTGTAAAGGCGAGCACTCCCATTCCGAAGATTATGCCGAACCAATGGACTGGAGATGTGTCAGTCTGGAATATCGACGTATGTAATAATGTGTCTTCTTACCATTATGGGCAGCGCCTACTCCCCAGAGAATAAGCGCGAATGGGGTGAAGAGAATATTGGTTCCGAAGAGCCACAGACGATGCTCCGACTCATGGATACCCCTCTTGTGACGAGCCAATCTGATCATGAGCCAGTCTCCAAATTTTCCGGTATAAAGGGAGCTAGGTGCAGGAAGTCAGCTATAGAACAGCACGCCGGAGAGGTTGATGTACCTGAGTCCGACACCTATGATTGCGGAGACATAGGACAAGCCCACCATCGATGACGAAAAGTTGTATGGCGCTGACCCTAGAATCAACGACGAAGTTCCGTTCAGGACATTGAACCACACCAAGTTCGAGCCATAGGCGAAACCAGAATAAACAACAACCGGGAAACTTAAAAGGGAGAGAGGCCGCCACATCATTTGAGGGAGCTTGAATGGGCGCGGCTTGTCAAGGAGCTTGAGCTTATCCAGGTAGCTCTTCTTTTTATACACTTCTCCGGCTTCATGGTCCACATTGGCCGCAGGATGCTCTCGGGGTGTCTTCTCTTCGGTAGTCGTAGGAGTGCTCTGGCCTTCAGTCGATGCAGCACTGCTTTCAAGTGCTATGTCTGAGTCTTCTTCGACTGCGAGCGGTTTTCGGTCGTAGTTTGTCTCTTCAAGGAAGAACAAGAGATAGACAAAGGCAATGCCACAGAAGATCGCGCACCAGTACTAGAGTAAATATTAGTCCCCCTCTTGTCATTAAAGAGCAAACAAAGTATTGACTCACCAGAACCCATTTCCAGCCCTGGCCATCGTTAATGAAGCCAGCTAATACAGGGGCCAGGAAGTTACTCCCAGCAAGCATGAAAGCATAGAGGCCCATATAGGCGCCACGCTCATGTGTGAAATACTGGGAAAGCATTAGTTAACAGATAGTCCTCGAAATGTAAGATGTATCTTGTACGTACAATATCTGTTACAGAAATCTCACATAGTGATTCAATGGGAGCACCAAAGAATCCCTGCAGAATCTTATTTGCGATCCACTGACCATTGCTCTTGGTATATGGTGCCCAGATCATCATCGCCTGTGACCAGTTAGAAAAGATTTATACGGCTGTCGTCGAAAGAGACTTACCATTGTTGCTAAAGTCGAGAAGAGGTACACTGGTCGTTTTCCATATTGGAGCGCTAATGGCTGCCACACCAAGCAGCCCCATCCGAAAAAGAGGAACTGGTCACTGTTAACTCCAGACCAGGATGTTCGCGGCTGGAGACTTACCATGTAACCCGTACCCGAGTTTAGATCGCCGAGGGTCAAACCTGTCTCCTCAGAAATCGGGAGTAATATGGAGTATATCGCAGCAGAGGCAATGCCGACCATCAATGTATACCTGCATGTTGCACGTCAACCATCACCATACTTCTCACGCTCCGATTGCAGATATAGACATACATGCACATACAACTGGTTGCTAGCATCTTACGCCTAGGCGACCAATTCAACGGGTCATCAGGGTCATTAGAAGGTCTCGGCACTAGGACAACATCGTGCTGCTTGCCCTCTGCATGGGCTGTGTGCATCGTCCCTTGCAGGTCTGAACCGATGCCGTTAGATTTACATATTAGACAGGATGCGAGTGTGTATTACTCACCAACCAAGTGCACCGTTCCTGGGATGACATCCTTGTTGATATGTGGCTGGACCATTTTGTGTCCTCACAACGCCCGTTGAAACTCTGGAGTAGTAGATCGTCGTGTATTGCGTTGCCCGAGAGCTGCAGTGAGATTCTCCTGCTAGATCATTTGTCTATTTATATTAGATGCATGGAAAGTAGCCTATGATAAGCGATCCTTCGTGTGGATGACAGCGAATAATACGGCTGCATTGTCGCAAGATGTTCCAGGAGATCTCCGTTATCACTATCAGCATGGATTGAGCGTGTAGATGCCATGAGCTAGCATCATTGGTCGTTGCGTTGGAACAGTTTGATAGCTCCAACTTTAGGCAAGAATTGTGGAACCGAAAACTCCATCTGGAAAAGGTTGAAGATCTACAATCAACGCTTTGACCTTGGATTCTCTACTAGACTTGCTGTTTCTGGAGGTTCGGACGGCCCGCCGAGAGTATTCTTATCGCACACCAATCAGCGCAATCTGGGGAGTTCTAGTTTCAAGAAGTTCTCCCAAAGGACGCAAGAAGCAACATGAGTTTTAAACATTCTGTATTATGTCTGTCTTGGTACTTAAAATTTCTGCTAGTTCCTAATGAGTTAATAAGCTATAAATATAATAACTAAATAACATTTATAACATTTACTCTTCTTATATCTAGCAAAATTGGTTTAATTGTATCTTATTCCCCCCGAGACGCATCCCTAAACTAACCTTGCAATCAATCTAGATTGACTACTATTCTTGCATCTCCATTATTAATCGTAAATATCCTTGGTAGCCAACGTCTCTGGTATAAACGGAACGAGACGCTTCAAAGTTGTTGGTGTCACTTTTTCGATGCGTGATTCGAAAATATGGGCTTCTCTAAGCAGCTTCTAGAAAACCACCTATTACTGGGTCGAGGTCAATTAGTTTCTCAGCTGCTTGAGCGGATGCGGTCATATAGACAGATAGAGAATTGCGAATTAATTCTAAGCCACGCTACGATACCGAAAGCTTACCAAACTCACATTGCAACGGTAAATTATCGTAGATTTATTAACTAGTACTTTGCTAGGCACATGAAAATGATACTATCTGTATCACTCCCATAGTTGCTATTTTCTTCGGCTAGCATTCCTCTGTAGGAAATTGTAGTCGGCTCTCCAACCCCCCACTCCCAAAAATCTACATACTCTTTTAGTCCTTTCCTCTGTTGCCTCCCTTGATTGTGGTAAAGAAAGTTGTTGTTTTCATTTATGCCTTCGTTTCATTGTCTCTTGCAGGTACGGCCTTTTCTGACGTGCCCGGCTCCATAATAACATCCTTGAAGACCGCAAAGCTCGATTCTTGCTCTGCCAGGCCAGGAAAGTGGAATCCACACTGTGGGCATTTCTCATGGAGGACAGCTTGCTCCTGTGAGAGTTCATATTTTTTGTCTTGAATTTTGTTACACACAGGGCAAACACGCAGCAGTCGAGTCCCAACTAGCTCAAAGTTGGTAATCAGATCTTCCATAATAGCTCCGTTGGCTGCCCAGGTCTTGCAAAATTTGTGGTAGGTGTTCTTGTGCCAGTCGTATAGTGCCCCGCGGCTTGTCCAGAAGCTGCACTCGTTGTACCAAGTCCTGTCATCAGGATGTTCCCACCATGTTAAATGGAGGAAGCCAGGAAGGGTCATCAGGTGGCGACGAGTGTCGGCAAAGAGAACCTTGAATTTCTCGTATGCATCTGGGCTCGAGAAGCGCACGCGCTGCATGCTCAGATAGATCGGCATAGTTGTGGACAGTTGCAGAAGGATGTATTTGATATGAATTGACGGATAATGCCTGTTTGCTTGATCGAGCAAGAAATGTGAAGACGTTTCTTATGTATTCCCTATCGGAATGCCGGTACTTGCAAATACAGTGCATTTTGAAGTCCGTGTTGGAAGCTAGATTAGGTTAACTGATGCGATTTCGAAGATTTGAAATATGAAAATGTGTTTGACTGTGCTTGTGACCTCTTCCGGACTGTAGGCCGTGCCCCCCAATGAAATGAAACTTTCCGCTGGCCATGTCAGTTCGGATCCCATTTCCCAATTTGCCCTAATCAGCGGGCTCTTCTTTTATCGCTAAAGCTTATCTGAGATTGCAATATCTCTAGACAGTAGGGATGATCATCTGTTGGCTCAAAGAAGTTGCATCACGGTCCGTATCCGTTGTAACTTGTGTCCGACTGCTCAGACCATACTAATCGCAGCTGCTCGGTTGGTCCGTATACTCTCATACTCCCTCCCGGATCGTCTTCCGACACGGTTCGCTGTCCGGGATCGTGGCAACGGTACCAGAACGCTCGAATTAAGCTCATATTCACTGCGGAGTAAACGCCACCAATCTTCATTCTAGCTCCTTCGAGTCCATTGATGCGACTGTAATTTTTATCCTCACTGTTGACACTATGGTTTGATAGGTCCTACTGCTTCACAGAAAACGTAGTATACTGATATCCGAGGAGATCGAGCTGACGAGGAAATGTGATGGCCTCAAGGAATATGAATTAGACACTCTACGAGGCCCCCCTGGGTTCAAGTATAGGAAAAACATATTTATTCTTCTACTTTTCAGTTCTCAAGTCTAATTCTCCACCCCTGTCGTTGAAATGACTGTTGTGAATGAGACCGCTGCGTGCGGGGTTGTTTCAACCCCTCCCGAGAAGTTGGCGCCCTGTCGGAGATAGCGCTTAATTTTGCGATGGAGCTTTGTTGAATGCCTCGATTACCTACCGTAGTGATTATGGGGCGAGTCCTGCACTGGATGCGGAGAAGTATCAGACTTCGGCCACTGCGTGGAGTATTAATAAGGTCCGGATATCGCATAAAGTTAAGACTTTCAGTGAGAGTGGTTGTGATAAGAGATAGATTCTTTGTGAATTTACAGTGTAAAACTAAGGCAATGGAGATGATGCAGATAATAACACCAGAAAACGTTGCTTATGGAGTATGAAAATACTGGATATATTCATCTAAGCCTACTGCTAATTGCCCGGCTGTAACACCATTGTCTCGATAGGCTCGGTCGGCCTTCCCAGCTTAACATTCGCCTTCTGGGCTTCGAGATTCATCACAATACTAAACAGAGTTGCAACCGGACTCCGAGGTCCACGCGCACGATTGATAGCTGTAGGATAATTTTCTTCACCAGTCAGCATTTCCTCCACGGTATTCTGCGTTGCTGGTTTCCCGTCTTGTTCTACCTTCTGGAGAAGCTCATTGATCCTCTTCAACCTGAACTTCGAGTCTCCAAGGAACACAGCTTCTGTGATGGGAGTACCGCCAGGAATCTGGTGTGGAACCAGAAAGTGATTAGAGTGAGTGATTCGTCCATGATCCAGCTCCAGCAGTGTCAGATCCGCGTGGCTGAATTCGAGTCCTGTTCCCCCTGTCGTGTCCCCGATGAGGATATGACAAACAGAAGCAACGCCATGTTCTTGGAGAAATGTAATTGCCTCAGTTCTGGACTTCGATTCTAATACTGTTCGTAGAGCCAAGTGTGTTGGCAGTCGCGAGAAATCAACCCCTTTGGCTCTGATAGCATTTAAACATACACCGACTCCGCAGCTATTTAGGCCAATCTTGCCGATAATGCCTGCTTCTGTGATCATGCTAACGTTGGGTTTCCCAGGCTGGGAAATAATCAGTGCTATCAAATTATTCTGTTGTCTGTATTCCCACTGGAAAGCCCCATTAATTCGAGGAATAATACCTGGGCTTCAGGAATTTACCTACATCCCAGCTCTGAGCAAGTAAAGCTGCCCCCTCAGGTTTCCAGTACAGTGCGGTGCATCCATCGCTCATTAAACCCATTGATATTTCGGTGCGTACATTCATGGCTAAGATGTCTTCGAAGGTAACTCCTGCCCCTTGGGCGATTCCTGTCGTTTGCTTCAGAGTTTTTGAGATCAAATTCCATATTATGCAGGTAAAGAATACCTCTCATTTCTTCGACAAGATGGGGGCGTCTTGTATTTAAATGAGGTAAGAACTTCTTTGCAATGTCTTTTGCTGATTCCCAGTCTATTTTTGGCTTTTTCTTGAAAATATTCGCTGTAGAATTGAATTCTGCGTTTGGTCGCTGCAGCCGCAAGTCTGCCATGTTGCTTACTGTCAGATCCAGGGAGACCAGAGGGAGATTCTCCTTTTGGTCGAGTGGTATAGAGAGCCGATACTTACCAATCTAGAGTGGTCAGCCTTCTCGCTCACAGACAACGGATTTCTATAAGTTACATCCAAAGGAGACCCTGAGCAGCGAATCTCCAACATTATGAGATAGATCTGATGACTAACTGGCAGCAATAAGGGCGTTCAATATGATATAGAAGGATAGATATATTCACAATTTCTGATAATCTGGAGATGTGCTAGATACCGGATATCAGTCACGAGCAGGACTTGTTCGACCCGCACTTTAGTATCCATGCCTGTGGCTTGATATTTCTGCGGCTACTGCCACTGCTTCTAGACATCTAACTATACTTCACGGTATGGTTTATAGTAGTTTCTGATGAGGACATCTCGACGTCTAGAAGCCGATATCGGAAATGCGTGAGGCATGCCTTGAGAATTCGAGTTGCACATTGAAAGAAGATCTGATGCAGTAATGGGAATTATCATGTCCTGTTAAGATATTTCAACATTCTCCTCCTACGAGACTACTTGGGAACCGCCTTGTATGCCCGAAGGAGCCTAGTGTACGAGGGCTACCCACATCTTGTAGATAGCTAGAGCTCCAGAGCTAGGCTGCTAGGGCAAGACCTGTAAGTATGCCCAAGCAGCTGAATAGTATGAGAGTTGTTGTTGGGTTTCCATGCTAGTCTGCATAGAATGGCAATCCTGTACTGGTAATCTAAGTTCTAATGTTCTTCGGAGATTCCATTTTGAATATACAGCAAATTATATTCTTTTCAGTCTATCATTCAGAATAAAACTGTGAATAAAATATCAATTGACATCATAAGTAACGCTTTCCATCAATTAGTTTGTCGTCGCGATAATTATGTAAGGAATGTGCATGTACAAGGACATGATATGCAATATCCACCTCCTCGGGGCCATTGAGAAATAAAAAGCGAACTTCGTGCACTTCAATTTAATTTGCGCTTCCGTGACATCCCTTCCTGCTTGGATGCTCGTCCTTTCGGCAGGAAAAGAATCAAAGTATCCTCTAAGTTTAGAAGCCGCAGTTCGCAGGATCAGCCTCAGAGTAAGTGGCCGTCACCCTTCCAAGTTGCACCGCAAGGCCACCAGTTAATTGGTCCATAGCCTGCTGTGCGATGTTGAATCCTTCGGCCGCATGGTCGACGGCTGTGACATAGATGCTGTTGCTTTCCCATGTCAGCTGGTAGCATTTGCCGCAGTTGGGACTGTTCCAACTAGGAATCGTAAAGGCACCTCCAACCCGTGGGTAGGAGGGCAGAGAGCCAGCAGTCCTGTAGCCCTTGGTGACGAGTCCGTATTGACCGTCCGAGCAAGCAGTTGTGAGAAGGTCCAGACCAGCATTATCGTACGTTGTATCGTAAGAGACAGTGACGCTCGTATCAGCCGGCGCGGCAAAAGCGGCGAGCGGGGAGAGGGCAGAAAGAATAGAAAGGAGGACGGCCTTCATTTTGATATTGAGTGTTGTTGATGATTGTGTCCAATAGATAGTTCGCGTTATGCAGTTGATAGTCGTGGTCGTTTCTCGGAATGGAGAAGCGTTGTGGACGTTAGATAATAGAGGACTCGAGTAAGGCACTGATTGAAGAGGTATTCGTGAGTAGATGTTGCTTTTATTCTGATGTGTTGTTGTACTTGGGAGTTGGTAGTTAGCAGACAAGGCAGGCTGACCCTCTAGATATATCGTTCCTTCTCTCTAGCGGGCGTCCATGTTCAGAGAAGACAGAAAAGGAATGTGAGACACAGTCAAAGATTTACAGCACGTTACCCCACATCGTAGGTCAGAAGGATCTCGGGAAAGAAGCGTCACAGGATGTGGAATATGTTAAAAATAGCAGATATAAGGCCATCTCTTTCGGGTAAGACATGCATGTGGGGTCTCGTTGCTCGGCTTAGCAGGCAAGTTTCTAAGACCGGTAGACCATGCGGTACAGTGCTCGTTGCAATCGGGTACCTACACTCTATCATATGATGAGGGTTACATCGAGAACAGGTACTGCAGCACTGCTAGAATCTGCTGTGGAGTGATCTGGGGATCGCTCGGTGGC
Organism: Paecilomyces niveus; assembly: GCA_003116535.1. Lineage (NCBI taxonomy): Eukaryota > Fungi > Ascomycota > Eurotiomycetes > Eurotiales > Thermoascaceae > Paecilomyces > Paecilomyces niveus. The sequence continues at coordinate 33,239 of QEIL01000224.1, read as the reverse complement.
GGTCTAGTAATAATGTGGTGCTCCGCCATCCATCCATTACTGCCCGCGCCAATGATGCTAAGCCGTCGGCTTCATACGGAAAACAGGCAGCGCCAAGGCTGAGGCCAAGCATAGAGGTCTCAGACATCTTGGTGATCACAGTCTTATTGTGGCCTAGTAGTAAGATGAACTCTCCGCTGCTTGCGGTGAGGAACAGAAACTTTCCGAACGGATATGCTGTGGTTCGTTACCGATATAAGGCAGGATCTGCGGCTAGGCGTTCCCAGAATAGACTACGCTAAACTTGATGAGTAGAGTAAAATTCATAAAGTCGACCGAATCATCTATCCACGTTCATCGACTTCTGGTAGTGCTTCGTAACGTTCTTACTGTAGGTCTCATGAGCAGCTCAGCCGCAAATGGTCCAGTATTCGCAGCAAATACTGAGATGGGTTAAATTTGGTTATTTTGATGTTGATTGATTACGGATGCGCCAATAGATCATATATTGATGACTCTAGAACCTGCAGTACTACGATTTCTCTCATAACCATGGCGTTCAATTGGACGATATCCTCAGAGATGGCAGTTGTGCAACTCATGACTAGAGACATTGGAAGTAGAACATCCAGCTTGGAGAGACAAGATTGAAAGGTCGCCCATGAAGCGGCCAGCATGCATACACCGGATTAACATGAATATTATCTCGTATCTAGTGTGTCTGATCTCTAGAATGCCCATCAGCCATTCTAGAAATCGAGTCTTATTACGAATGAAGCTTCAAGAAAAGCTAGAGGGCACAAGATTACGTACTTTCAGGACTAGCTATTGGAGAATATCCTACGGAGAGAAGTGTGAATCCACCAAATGACTATTTGCATAATGTATCTATCACAAACAACAATTCTCATGAAAGAGAGACCTCTGCTTAAGCTTTGTTCCTCTTTTCCAGAATGGTCTTCACCAACGCCTTCATCGTCGGGCTAGTAAGCAACTCCAGAACTTGGAAGTTTGCACCCAGCTCGCGAGAAATCCAGTTGCGAATCTCGATAGCGACCAGCGAGTCGAGGCCGTACGAAGCAATGGAAGACCCAGGATTCATTTCTTCAAGGGGAACCATGAGCACAGTACTGACCTTGGCGGCCAACGCATCGTATATGATATTCTCCGCTTCCGACTCATCCTTCACCCTCTTGACAGTGGCTGCAAGGCTTACTGTGGGGCTTGTTCCAGGACCAGTTGCAGCGAGTGCTGCCTCAGCTGCTTTCCGGAGCTTCGTAAATCTGCCCTCTTGAACCCAGAAATTTGTTGGTAGAGTTTCGGGAGAGACATAAAGACCGGTGATTATTTGATCAGCTGATATAGGAGTTCTCTTCCCAGAGATAGCAGCTGCAACCAAAGCAAGGACTTCCTTCTCGACGAGGGTTTCGGAACCAAAGTTCTGTGTAGTAGCAGCGCGACGTGCACTGTCCTCAGAAAGAACACCGACATCCGAAACAGCGGTCAAGTCGATAGAAGTGGCTGGAAGGCCTTGGGAGCGTCGGAAAGCGGCAAAGTCGTCCAGGAATGTGTTTGCAGCAGCATATGCCGCTTGACCACGGTTACCAATAATGCCCGCTGTTGAAGACAGCATGATAAAGAAATCAAGAGGTATCGATAGAGTCTGCAGAGCGTTGTGGAAATTCCAAGCCCCTGCAACTTTGGGTGTTACAACATCGCGCCAGCTGGAATAATCCATATTTTCGAAGAGTGTATCCTTTCGATTGTAAGCTGAAGGAACCGAAGTGGTACCAGTTGGAACTTACCTTGAGGACCATTGCACCGTGTATCAAACCACGCACAGGAGGTAGGTCAGACAAGCTTTTGAGGACAGCATCCACTTGAGTACGATTAGCGATATCGCAAGGGTGTACTACTATTGTTGCACCCGCAGTGTTTGCCTCCTCAATAAGCTCATGTACCTTGCCACTGGAGGAGCCTCTGCGGGAGAGGAGTACAATATGCCGTGCGCCCTTCGAGATCATCCAGCGCGATATAGATCTGCCTAGGCCACCAGTACCACCAATGATTACGTAGGTAGCATCGTGCCGCAGCAGATCGTCGGGGGTTTTGAAGGTGGTGGCCTGAAAACAAGTTAAGAGACAACCAAATGAATGGGGAATGTAAAAGCTCACCTTGACCTGGTCATCTTTGCCAGGAACAATGACTAACTTACCCGTAGCCTTTCCACTCTGCAGAAGCCGGAAGGCCATCTCCACTTCAGACATGGTATAAACATTAATTGGTGCGATAGGCTTGACTGTGTCTTGATAAAACAACTTGAAGACGTCATCGAGGAGACGTTTCATGAGTTTTGGCTTCTCCGCCGCGAGGACAGTGAGATCAACACTCGAGAAGGTTGCGTTGTAATCGAATTGTCGCATTTCAAGACGGCTATTTCCGACGATATCGCGTTTTCCAATCTCAACAAATCGTCCAAAGTGGGAAATGCAATCCCATGTCTCACGTAGCAGATCTCCAGCCAGGGAATTGAGGATAACGTCTATACCACGACCCTGAGTCGCGCGACGGATAGCTGGGCCGAAGCTCGTATCGCGGGAGTAGAAAATATGATCTTGAGGCACACCATAGCGTTCCATTATCAGGCTCTTCTTGCTTTCTGAGCCTACTGTTGCATATATTTCGGCACCGGCATGTTTCGCAAGCATTATAGCGGCCTGTCCAACACCACCTGCTGCTGCATGGACGAGAACAGTCTCACCCTCGGTGAGTCTTCCTAGATCGAATAATGAATAATAAGCAGTACAGAAGGCAATGGGTATCGTTGCAGCCTCCTCAAAGGTCATCTGGTCAGGGATGAGAGAGACACTTGTATACTTGCATCTCGCGAAGGTAGAGTAAGCTCCTTCCGTGGAAGCGCAGACGCGGTCACCAACTGCAGTACCAACAACATCAGTGCCGATCCTTGAGACGATACCAGAGCACTCAATTCCGAGGTATTCGCTGGAGAGCTGACCCATCGATATCATAATGTCCTTGAAGTTCATACTGGTTGCCTTTACTTCAATCTCCACTTCTTGAGGTGCTAGATCCGTGCCGACCGCGGTATCATCAATGAAGTGTAATGTGTCTAATGCTCCTGGAGTACCAACTTTGATCTTCAATGGACGGCCGGGCTGGGAGAATGGTTGTAGGTCCAAGGTTGTCTTCCCACTGGTTTCCCTGTGGATGAACCTGTCCATACCGGAGTCACTATCCACACGCGGGACAAGCAATTGGCCATCACGTTCTCGGTACTCAAAATCGTTTGTAGTGCATCCTGGCATAAATAGAGATTTGAAGACAGTCAAGATGCTGCTGACAGCTCCGTCATCAGGAGGTCTCCGCTCACTATCCAGGTCAAGCATTGCGAACTTGATATTCGTCTCCGAGCGAATACTCCTTGCAAACCCTTTAACCATACTAGAGTTGGGCGTCCCAACCTTTCCACTGGCCGCTCTCACAACCCAGAGGAGGCCTTCCAAGCTTGTAAGGAGCTGGTGGATGGTCTTGAAGAGCTCAGACGACATATCGGCAAGGAACGGTTTATCTAGTTCAGCGAGCATAATACATACCCCGCCCGAAATCGTACTCTCTGTCAAAGTTCTCAACCTAGTCTCTTGGCCGGTGACATTTTTAATCTCGCTTGCTAGTTGTGATGCCAGAGCAGACTGGTCCTGGTGGCGGAAAATAATGGTGACTTGAGGAACCGGAGTCTCCGGGATATGCGAGTTGGTGCCATTGACGATTCCATTTGTGATTGGTAGTAGTTCACTGGTCCCATTAACACCATTGGCCTTGTCATGTCGTCTCATCTCAGTGTCGGAGAAAGCAGGCACCCATTCAATACCGTAACATATTTGTCGGTGGGACTCTGCTCCAGCAGCGTCACCACCATTCAGCACAGGTGACATGGTCATGTCTTCGAATATGATCAGCGCCTCCTCTGTAGAGTCAAGTGCGGTTGCGTAGAGCGAGATTGATGTAGGCTTCGGTGACGATGCATTCGGAAACCCAGTTGCATACGTACGAAGACGCGATCCCACATCTTTCGGTATGCCATTGGTGATCGTGATGTTCTTGACCGAGGATGGCATGTAGAGGGTTTTGCAACCAGTCCTTCCAGCACCGAATATTGGCCACATTGTATGCAAGAAGATGTCAAGGAAAGCAGGGTGAATGAGATAGTTTGTTTCATATTCTTGAGGCATGGTAGCAGCCGTGTTTGGAACGACAATGTCACCCATGGAGAAACCGTCAGAAGAGGTTCCATTCTCCAGACCTTGGAAAGTCTCCCCGTATGTGGCTCCGGTAGCAGACAGGTCCTCGTACATTCTCTTTATGTCAACGTTGGTATCGCATCCCTCTCGAATAAAGGTTAAGAGATCAGATAGGTATTTCTTAGCGTCCTGCTGGTCATATTGACCACTTACTATATTCGGTTCTTTATGCTCTCGAACGGAGACAAGGCCATGACAGTGCTGAATCCAGCCTCGATCACTCGACCAAGATGAGACGGTGAACTCGTCCCAGATATCGGATGAGATTCGCGTTCCCTCCTTGTAGGGTCTCAATGTTATGGTCGTCTCTATCTCAGCGTCATCACCGATGACCAAAGGTCTGCTAATGACAAGCTCACGGATATTGAAATTTCGAATGGATTCGACACCACGGGACGCTGCACGCTGGGATGCGGCCTCCAATGCCATAGCAATATATCCGGACATCGGGTACACGGTCATGGATTGCATTTTATGGTGTCTTACCCACGGGATATCATCCGCTCGGATTACATTTCTCCATTCAGGTGACAGCTCATTTGAGTAATCTGCCAGAGTCCCAACAATGTCATTTCTAATAGATTTCTTGAAACAATGCTGGTCAGCGATGCGCGAGGTATGCCAATACCGCGTCTCGTGATTGAACGGATAACGGGGCAAGTCGGTGAGAAGAGTCGGCTCTCTGGAGTCTGGAGCGATAAGGTTGATGGCAGACATTTTCAGTGGGCAGCCACGCATAAAGAGGTTAGCTGCAAGGGTCTGAGCTGTCTCGACAGCATCCTTGTTTCGCACAAGGGCGCTAGCATAAGGCAACTTAGTGGTAGAGATGCCGTTGGCCTTCAGAATTTGTTTGATAGGTCCTTCAAGAGCAGCGTGGGGTCCGATCTCGATGACCATATTAATCTTCTGGTTGGAGCAGCCGTCGTCAGCCGATGAAATGCACATATCAGCCATAGACTCAGAGAACCTGACCGGCGAGGTCAAATTCTCAACCCAGTATGTGGGGCCCAGTTCTCTAGTATCGATCTCTCGACCTAGTAGGGAAGAATGGACCTTGATTCCGTTAGTCTGGCAAGGCACAACATCTTTGATGGCGGCGTGATAGTCTTCGGCAATTTGTTGCATGTGGTGCGAATGGTAGGCGACGTCGACCCTCAGTCTTCTGTTGAATATCTGTTTTTCGTCAACAATCTTTTGCAATTCGGAAATTCCTGGCTCGTCACCAGACGCAGTGATGCTCGAGGGGCTGTTGATGCAAGCTACGACAACTCTTCCTTGTGTTAGAGAGTCTAGAAGAGGTTGAATCTCTGTTGGACTTGCTCCTATTGCCATCATACCGCCTTCAAGGTTGGGGAACTTTGCTTTGAGGTCGACGGTGGCGATGCCGCGATGGTAAGCGATGGCCATTGCTGCCTCGAGAGTGAGTGCTCCGGCGGCATACGCTGCGGCAATCTCTCCACTGGAGTGGCCAGTGACTGCAGCGGGATAGACGTTCCATGAACGCAGCAATTCTGTAAGGGCAATTTGCACAGCTGTGCATATTGGTTGACTAATATGTGCTTCGTTCACTGACGATGATTCTGCGTCTTTCGAAAGCTCATCTGGGAGTCATCAGCAACAGTCCTGCAGAGCTAGTTTTTGCAAGGAATATACTAAGGATTGAGAAGCTAGCCCCCATTCGAGTGAGCAAGACATTTGCCATCTTAAGAGAAGATGAGAAGGCAGGGTAGACCATCAGCTCACGACCCATGGCGTGCCATTGAGCACCTTGACCCGTAAATGCAAAGCCAATCTTAAGATCTTCTACGGCTCGCGCGGGTCGTAGATTTCCCGTTGAGAACTGTTGAATGATATCGTCATAGCTAACCGCCGTCAATGCAATCTTCCAGGGGAGGATGGACCGACGTTCGCCCAGGGTATATGCCAAATTGCGAGTGAGGAACTTTTCAAAAGTTTCAGGACGCTGCTCTATGTAAACAAGAAGGTCCTTGACCTTAGTCTGAGCCGAATTCTCGTCGTTGGCTGAGAGTACAAAGAGCCTTCGAGGAGGTTCTCTGATTTGGTTGGAAGGCACAACATCCCTCATAGTCTCTTTTTCGGACCGTGGGGCCTTCTCAAGGACGACATGGGAATTTGATCCACCGTAGCCAAAGTTATTTACCGATATGTACTTCTTATCTTTGGGCCAGGGCCGTTGCGTGATGGGCACCTTTTCGGAGTCAGAATACTGATGATTACCAAGATCATAGGAACCATAATGTAGATAAAATCGCACCTTCAAATTTAGATCTCCAGAGATACTATCAGGAAACCTCTCCCAGTTGGCATTAGGTAAGATGAAGCCTCGTTCAAGCATCATGGCGGCCTTTATAACGGACACGACACCACTAGCTGCTTCGGTATGTCCGATATTAGATTTGACAGAGCCCACATAAAGGGGCTTTTTTGGAGTACGATTTGCAGCAAAGACAGCATGAAGAGCTTTGGCCTCAATGGGATCGCCAACTGGAAAACATCAGCTCTTGGATTTTGCACCCCATAGAATGGACCAGCTGACCTTTCGTTCCGGTACCATGGGCCTCTACAAAGCCAACGTCGTCCACGCTAATATTAGCTTTGGCATATACTGAACGCATAAGCTCCTCCTGAGATGCACCATTGGGCATAGTTATGCCGTGAGTGCGCCCATCTTGATTGATGCTGCAGACTCGTAAGTGTTGTGTAAATTTCTCGCTCAATCACACCTCCAAACATACCCTGTGTTCGTTATTACCGCTCTTATCACATCTTTCGACTTGATAGCCTCATCTAAAGGCTTCAGGATTATGCAGCCAGCGCCTTCTCCACGGCCAAAACCCCCGACTCCTCTATGGTCGAAGGTATATGATTTGCCGCTATCGGAGAATAACCTGATCTTCATAAGAAACCGAAAATCCTGTGCGAAACTGAGGTATACTAACCGTTGTAAACTCATTGTCACAAAGGTATCTGGGCCAATATTTAAATGCACTCCCCCCACAATTGCAATAGGACATTCTCCGTTCCTCAGAGACTGGCAGGCAACATGTAAGGCCGTCAGACTCGACGAACAGGCTGTGTCAATGGTGAAACTTGGGCCTCTCATATCAAAATAGTAAGAGATCCTGTTGGAGACAACAGCGCTGGAACACCCGGTAGAAAGATACATGGGTGCCGTCTCGATGTCCCTAGTGTTGAGCTGCTCGTAGTCTGTACCGTATGCTCCCATGAAAACACCAACATTCCGTCCGACCACTTCCGACTTCGGGATTCCAGCACTTTCAAGAGCGTCAAAGGTCGTCTCCAACATCAGTCGCTGTTGCGGATCAAGTGCTCTGGCTTCTGCTGCCGTTATGTTGAAAAACGGAGCATCAAACAGGCCAATATCCTCCGTGAGAAAGTGACCACCCCTCGCATTATAAGTGCCTGTTTTACCAGGACTGGGGTGATAATATGCGTCCTGCGCAAAGCGCGATTTCGGGATCTCTGACCATCCACTTCGTGCTCGAGCGCACATCATCCAGAACTCGTCGAGCGTCGTCACACCGCCGGGCAAACGGCATGACATGCCCACGATAGCGATGGGCATAACAGGTCGTTGCACATAAGAAGGGTCATCTTGAATCCCGTCGACCCTTTCAGAGCTATTCGTCCCAATGAAAGGCATCGTAGTCCTATGTACACATTCGAAATGAAGTAAATTATGTGCTGTGGGCACAGTCAGCTAAAGAAAACCAGAAATGAAGTGAGAGAGAGAGAATGACGTACCAGCGGACGAAGGAATGTCAGAGTCAAGGATTGGCAGCCGCTTGTCAAAGGGACAGACCGTGGGAATGTGGCATCCGAGATCTGTTTATAAGGTTCGTGGCAACATGTCTTCCTAGGAATAGCGTGGTCCCTGTGGCCTGCGTTGATAGCCACGACACCATTATTGAGCACGAGGAGGACGCGATGGGGCAGGGAAGGAATGCTCTTGTCTCAGTATCTGAACGGAGGACAGGCTATCAGCGGCAATCGAGGTACCCTCCAAAAAGAGGGCTACAGATCAGATCCCCTAGATAGTCTGTCAAGCCAAAATTATTCTCATCCAGAGATTCCAGACTGGGGGTGATCCAAGGTTCCACTCCAGCACGCCAGACGGGAACCTTTGTGACGATAACACTGAGGCGGCGTCCACTGATCCAAAGAGGCATCCTGCAGTGGCTGACATCTAAGATAGATGGCCTCAATTGGGGCATTTCCTGCAGGGGTTGTCCATAGTAAAGGGATTCGTCGATGGAACATTACCTAGTTGCTGTCCGTGCAAAGTAGTTTCATCGATAATTTACTGCGTAGCAGAGGCCCACTGAAATACGATACCTCACATCAAAATCTATCCAGTAATGCTGCGCAATACAACAGGACGCGTTTCGAGTCATCTTTGCTATATGATTAGCTAGCGTCAGTCGTACTTCTTAGTAAACAGGAACCGGGACATAAAGGGCTAGGGTCTATTTTCAGCTCTACATTCGACGTTCCCCTGCGCGTAGAATCTCCAATTAAAAGAAGAGTATCGCTTTAACTCCGATGGGATGATGTGGCCTTCGTGGAACCGAGGGAGCTTGTCATCCCAAACATTTGATGCCTACCCTGAGTCATATTTCAGTACACACTTCAAATATTACAGATGACCGCAATGAGGAACTCATTTGCAGAGGGAGGCCCTAAGTTGGACTTCCAAAAGGACCATGACCATCTTCTCTGACAACATGTTGGGATGTCTGTGGCAGACAATCAAGGGATTCTAATTGCTGTATGTCAAGATTGTGCTTTTCCCGACAGGGGTACAGGGCTAACTAACCTTATTGTGATGTGATAAGTGAGGAATGTTCCACATAATGCACTTTGGCGCTGCCAAGACGATCTACAAATGCATGGCAGGGATTGTGGATTGGGAACATCAAAAAGTGTTTCCATGGTTGACGCGCTCTGATACATCTAACCTAAGTTCTAATACAGCCCAGATCTAGAAATGAAAACAAGATAGGATCTGTGCACGTTAAGCCATCGTGACCGCAGCAGAACGCTGCTATAAGTTAGAAAGCAAAGTCCATCTCCTCTAGATGATATTCACATGCCAAAGGCTGCAAATCCCTTTCTGGACTTCCCGCTCCGATCTCTCATAATGAAGTTTCTATGCATCCCAGGGGCTATTGCAAATTCCCAGGTAAGAACTACTAAGACCTCAGGAGAACAAGTAACAAACCATACTGACAAAATGAGTTTAGAGTTTCGCGGTCCTTCTGGGTAAGTTTGTATTCTAATGTTTTTTCTCTTGGGGCCACTAGTAACGTTGTCTACTATCACAGGTCCAATGATAAAAGAACTTGATGGAGAAGCCAGTTTCTTTATTACACAAGGCACAGTGCCTGCCCCCGCGCCTCCCGGGTTTGACTCTTTCTTTGGCCCAGTATGTCCATCCAGTGTTTCCACGATGCCTCTAACTGTGGACACTAAGGAACCACATGTGCGCTTCTGGAGATTTGAAGGTGTGCCTACTCGAACCAGAGACCCTGAAAGGATTGTGCTGACGGAGCTGCAGTGACGGAGAGCAAAGATCAGGAGGAGTTGAAGGCAAAACTAGATATGATCCGCGACTTCCCAGATCACGCTTCCGCTGAAGATACCATGAGGCTCGTTCTGCCAGCCGATACCAGAATAGTTCCCGCAAGCGTGGAGGATGCGTTGAAGCAACTATACCGAGTGATGGAGGAAGAAGGCCCTTTTGATGGCATAATTGGTTACTCAGAAGGCGCAAGTGTCGCTTCAACCCTGGTGATCGATGAAAAGCGGAGATTCGTCAAAGAAGGACGAGAACCTCAGATCAAATATGGTCTATTTTTCTCAGGTTGGCCTCCAGTTGCGGAGGACGCTCAAAGTCTTCTCCTAGCCGATGAGTGCGAGGCATTGATCGAAATACCCACCTGCCATGTGATCGGTTCTCGAGACCCTTGGATCCAGGGTGCCATGGCTCTCTACAATATCTGCGATGAAGACACTGCCAACCTCTTTGACCATGGTGGCGGCCACACTTTACCTAGAGATGCAAAGACATGCAAGGAACTAGGAGATGTGATCCGCATTATGATGACTCAAGCTGGATGTAAATAGCCTTATGTTTAATATTTCTTGTATGAGAGACGAGAGATAATCGACAATAAAACTGGCCAGAAAGCGCCATGAGGCTACCTGTCGTTGGGAGCTTCATCGGAGTTGGTTTTCCATTAAGCAATACTGGGCCAAGGGATATCGCTGGAAGCTTGCTCAGCGCGACGCTTCAAAACCCATGGCAACCACGGGAATAAGGACTATTAGAGTTATTGATGCCTAAATTATCTCAGTAAGGTAAGCTAAGAAGCTTATCAGTCTCTAATATACTCGAGAAAGTGTCAGATCGCCGTATCGGAAATTATTTTACTACCAGAAACATAGCGCAGCACAGGCACAGGCGGGAAGTTTGGATGTGTACCCGATACTGCAGGATATGGACGTCTTAGATCGCTTGATAACAGCACCCAAGCAACAGAGATTTCTGAACTGTCACTGATGGTTGTCTTCTAGTCTCGATCTCGAAACCTAAGAAAGTAATTCGACCATGACCGAAGGAGCTAGTTACTTTAGTCTTTCACTAAAATGACCACTTGATGATAATCGGTCTTTTGCTAGGAATAGAATAGAAGCAGTCCCCTTTTGGTTTTCTCGATTTACAGGTGTTGTGGATGCCATTGATCGGTCTTCTCCACCCTCGGCAGAAACTGCATATCGCCATAGTGACAAGCCACTAGTCATCACCCTCGCGTCGGGGATCCGGTTAGGGAACCTTAGGAGCAAGCAGACTTGCTGATCGATTCTCCGGTGATTACGAAGAGATCAAGTTTGGTGGTAACTCTAATAAGGGAGAAACACCACAATATGGGTCTTTGCGGTCTTCTATGCTACTTAGGATTCTAGGACTCTTTTGGTTTACGGACCCATTAAGCTTAGCGACTTACTAGAAAGAAGGTTTGGTGCCTTGTGGACCTTCAGCGGGTGCCTCAGAGCTAAGTCTTACTACCCAATTTAACTAGTTTCCGGTGGGTCTGCGACGACAATATGAAAGCTATGTGAAAGGTCAAGCGCACCAACCGCGGGGAAATACCTAACACAGCTTGGTAGTACCGCAGTGCAAGACCAGCCTCCTAATTATCCTCCCCCATTCCCGACTAGTTAGCACAGGAACGGAAAGAGCAGAAAGCCTGTAACATGAACGTTGAAATAGGTATCTGCAGTTTGGTCTCTCTTATTTGCAAACTAGGCACTGCATGCTTTTCAACAACAACAAAATTTCCCAAGTCAATGTACCTATAAAGAAGGGTAACCAAATATGTATGATAAGCAGAAGGAGGAACATATCAACAAGGGGCTGTTTCATACTAGTTGCCTCTCAGCCGAAGGCTGCGGTGAGTTGGCCCACATTGTTTACCCGTCCGATCGTTATCCCTTTCTAACCCCATCTCTCGATGGGTACGATGTATGTACATCACTGACCCGCGCGAAAGGCAAGGATTACGAACGAGGCCTTGAAATTGATACGCCCCAAGGATCTTAAAAATCATTGTTGGACTATGAATGGCTCATCCATCTCTACTTTCATTGACAGAAAGAAGGGGTACGCGATGAAAACGATATGATCCGCGCCGCCGAAGTTTTGTTGAGAGCAAGGTGACGCCACACTTCTGGCCTGGAATCCCCGGGTGTCCCCGGCCAGAAGGATCAATCCTGAGCTGAGAATAGTTGCTACACTAGTGTAAAAACTATTTACATTGGTTAGCAAATCATATCCACTTAGCCGCTCGCCAACATGCAGGTTTAAGTGTCGATGTTGTCATGGTTCCTCTAATGCCTTACTAAAGATGTCGAGGTTAATTGTCTTACGCTTTTTGTTATTTTGGCTAACCTGTAGTCCTCTAGTACTATTATTATTGTGAAATAGTCCTGTGGATCTAGGTATGAAATCGTAACATGTTAGATCTAGGGTAACCAAGAGGAGATTTCTCCTTTTGGTCGAGTGGTCTAGAGAGTCTAATATAATATTATGCAAATTAGCAGTATCCTCTTGAAAAGCTTACTAAAAGGAATGAACATGAAGGCTCTAGCTCCTACTTATCCTCATCTACTACAAACACATGCATCTGATCAAGATTTTTTTCTTCCAGCAAGGTTAATTGTGCAGCAGTATTGATACACCCTTGCTCGGAGGGTGTTATTCCCTCCATTTTTAGATAGCCAAGCCGCATATACGTATTCTCCCGAAAAACCTGACGCAGATCGAGACTTTCTATTCCTGCTAATCTTGTAGCATATGTTCTGGTTAGAGATAAGAAGCGGACAGAATCTAAGAGGACATTATTGCAGCGTAGCATCGTGTTACGTTGATGGGCTCCCCACTAAAGCGGCTGAGGAGAATTTTTTTTAACTACCGCAGACGAAAGATGAGTTATTACAGGGGCATGAAACTATACCACTAGGAAATCCAAATCAACCTCTCCTATTCTGTGTTTCAGGAGAATCGATAGTCCTTCCAGCCTGAAGAACAAGAATGCTGGCTCGAATGCCGTTCTGTGACATTACCAGGGCCTCACCCATGGCGCCCAATACTGCTCTAGTTTCCGGCCCAACTTCATTGAGGGTAGCTATCTCCGGATTCCAGGACTGGCCGAACCCGTTGATGCTCCTGCCTACGACAATAATATCTCCTGTGTATCCCACGGTTCGGCCGGTTTCCTCCCGTGCTAGGTCAATTGCGGCACTGACAGGAGACGCCCCTTTGTCAGTTGTGGTGAGAGTCCTGAACACGACGCGGGATGACAGCTCAGTGGGTAGAGAGTCTCGGATCGCGCTGAAGAATACGTTATCTGACCGCTTATCATGGCATGGTGATGAGGAGGTATTGGTAGAAGATGCTGTTTCCGTAATTTCCCCTGCTGGAGCAGCTGGAACATCAATATGGATTATTGTCGCCGTAACCGTGTCATTCTGGGCTAGCTGCAACACGAAACGCAACGCAAAACGGTCATCTTCGCCACCAAAAAATGGAAAGAACATATGATGCCGATGGATTCCTTTCTGGACTTGCATCCCCTTGTGGAAGCTACCAGAGCTCATAGCACTAACTGTCCGCTGTGGCGCCGAAGGACGCTGCCGATCAGGCGACAATCCGTGGTCTATGAAGATACCAACGTTGCTCGAAACGCCGTCTAACACTCTGCGCACAAAACTGCTGTAGGGTCCGCTAGCAAACCTAGGTGGCCCGTCATAGGAAATGGAATTCTGGTAATCGCTCATGGCTCCAGTCTCACTCCAAGGGACCAGTAAGAAATCGGCGGAAACCTCCCGGGTCATATCAATCATTGTGTCTGCATATGAATGTTCAGGGACGACTGCTACTCCACCGAGCATAGATATATTGTTAAGCTGACCAAATGCCCGGAAAGTGTTTATGATTGGATCAGAAACAGAATATTGGTCTGCTTCGGACACTTTCATGACGCTCGAATCTCGATCAGTCAGTTCCAGGAGACGGACACCATGAACCTGTAGAGGCCATTCCTTTTCCGTATGAGCTGTTTCCAATGACTCTTCTGCAGCAGATGCGGTCTTCGACACGGAAGGATTTTTTGAATGGTGTACCGTTGCTGGTGGGATTTTCGAGTCCCTGTTCGGCCCGAGCAAGGAAATGAAGGTGCAGACATTAGGCAGTGTGTCGAGTCGTAGATATACGACGAACTTTTGGACTGACAACGCCTTCGCTTTTATAACGGATGCGTTGTCATCCTCGTCTTCTGAATGAAGAGGATTGCCTTCCCAATCAGTCTCACCGCGCCGCCATCGCTCAACCTTGACTTGATACCACTTGGGATATAGATAAGAGGTAAGAGGAGTGGTGGCGAAAGTTGTAACAAGAGCCATAACAACAAATATCGTGAATGTGCGCACGCTGAGAATCTTTGCCTGCAGGCCAATGTTCTGATATTTCTTAGCACAAGCCTTAAAATAGACCCTGGGGAATTCCATACCAAGACAATGAGTTCAACTAAACCTTTGCAGCTCATCAGAACCCCGATTGTGAAGCTCTCTCGCCACAGAAGCCCTGAGAACCTGGAAGCCAATGCACCCCCGATGACTTTGGCGAAGAAGGCTATAGAGATAACGCCGATCACATAGCCCCATACAATTCCCGAGTCGAGCAATCCCAGGTTGGTGTTGAGACCGGAAAGTGCGAAATAAAGAGGAAGAAATATCGTTGCCACTAAATCCTCCACCTTTTCGGTCAGTTTGATAGCGAAGCCGCCTTCATGGGGGCAGATGAGGCCGATGACGAAACCTCCGAAGATGGCATGGATTCCGATTGCTTGTGTAAAGAAAGCCGAGATAAGAGCCATCAGCAAGGTGACGGCAACAACGGATTGGCTAGGGCCCTTTTGGATACTTCCTGTCCGCTCAAGATACCACATGAACACAGGACGGACGGCATAGGCTGAGAATAAGACGTAGCCTACGCAGACAAGTAAGACCCATAAAGCTGTCAGTCCACTTCCTGCATTTACCAGTGCGACACAGAGCGCGAGCAAGATCCAGCCGACAACGTCGTTTCCAACACCTGCTGAGAGCACAATGACCCCCACGTTCGTGCCCAGCAATTTTAGTTCTGTTAAAATACGGCAGAGAACCGGGAACGCCTGAGGAAGTCAGTGGTGGAGGAATGAAGGATCCCGGGATCCCACTTACAGTGATGGCCATGGCAATACCGATGAAGAGCAGGTAGGTGCCGAAGCTAATTGGCGTTAAACCCGGCTCGTCTCTAAACTCATGGTAGAGCCCGTATGAGATGGCGCATCCAAGAGCAAAAGGCAGCACCATTCCAGCCGCCGAAACGCTTAGAGCAATCTTCCAATTGCTGACGAGAAAGCGAAAGTCGGTCTCTAATCCCACTAGGAACAAGAATAATACAAGACCGAGCGTAGCGACCAAATTCAGATTTGGAATGGAGGCATCCGGGAAAATAGCAGCTTTGAAGCCGGGGATCCTACCCATTACTGAAGGGCCCAATAGAATCCCACCGATCACCTCGGCGATCACACGTGGTTGCCTGATCTTAGAAAGCGGATAGTGCAGCAGACGACAGAAGATGATAATAATCCCGGCCTTGGGCATCGGTTAGAACATAGATGAGCTTGCTGAAATGGGACGGGAGCTCACCTGAATGACAAACAACGTGATCGGATTGCTCGAATCATATTTGGATGGATTTCCTCCCTGTAGGATGCCTTGTGGAGTGGCCCTATTCGTGCTCGACGAGACCGAGGAAGTAGTAGTTGTTGCCATCGTTTCCGAGTTGAATTTTTTTTTCAGAACACGTCAGACGAGAATAAAGACGCGCTTACTAACGATTGTTCCACCTCCAAAATCGCAGAAACATAACATTACTGCTTTCTGCGTGGGGAGGTGGTTGGGGAGTGCGAGCTGGGGCAGATGTATGGGGTAGGTACTTAGCGTAAACTCTGAGGCAACGGTTCAAGCCACCAAAGGTTGCCAAGGTTAAACACGAGGACATCAAAACCGTTGAAGGGCCGTCGCCGAATACGGCTAGTCTGAGCCTTTTATCTTGGTTCGAGCACGGTGCCAAAATCATCTGAAGCATCACACCGATGTTATGGCAATACTCTGCCGAGGATGTGGATGCGCGGGAATATCCACATTCAGGTGGCAACACGATGACCGTCTCAGAAGCAGTCCTACCTCGGTTTACGATGGCACCTTGTTGACTAGAGGTAATCACCCCTGCCCTATTATTACTGAGGATATACCAAGTACCGGAATATGAGAGAATCTTCCATCAAGAAAGAGAGGGACTTCACCACGGCAGACAATGCTCAGTTATTTATCAATGAGGAGTTTATGTCCCATGTCAGCTGCCGTCTTTTGCTCACTTGGAGGTGGCTAGATTACACTTCTCCATGAAAAACCACATATTCTCATTGGCCTAATAAAAAAAGGACTCGACGGCGACCTTTTCTGGACCCCCTTCCGTGTCGGATTTAAACTAGCGAAAATATCAAACGAGACAAGGACTCAAAGAGAAGTTACTGCTTTAGAGGTGCTGCTCTAGGAAACGAACAGATAGGTAATGATCAAGACATGGTATGATCTTGAAAGCCAATAGGTATGCACATAAGGCATAGACTCAATCTAGATGGATATTCCATTAAATATAATCAAATATCTCGGGAGTCCAGGTGATCAAGCATTGGCCTTGCCTGTGACGCAGGCGCCCTCTAAAGACATCCAAAGCTTCGATGACACGAGTCCATCTTGTCCGAGTTTGATCTTCCGACCAATTGCGCGTCCAGTCCTTTGAAACCTGGATCTCGACGGATTTGAGGTTTGGTAGGTCCTTATCACGCTCGGCTGGTGTTACGCCAACAAACAATCCTTCGAGACATTTCGCATGCTCGTCAGAATCCAGGGCGAGAAGTATTAGTTTCTCGGTGGATGCAGGCAGCAGTTCCGTCACTTTTGGAAACTCAGGATCCCCTTGGGGAGCCTCATCACTGTCATACACCCAGGCTCGATCAATCTCTCCTCCACATGGTACCCCCAGAAAGACTTGCACATTCAGCTCGATCCGTTTGAGCTTTTGAAACCGTTTCATGGACACAACACCTGTACCGATCTGATTGAGCCCTCCGGAGATAT
Source organism: Paecilomyces niveus (assembly GCA_003116535.1). NCBI lineage: Eukaryota > Fungi > Ascomycota > Eurotiomycetes > Eurotiales > Thermoascaceae > Paecilomyces > Paecilomyces niveus. The sequence goes on along the minus strand of QEIL01000224.1, from coordinate 16,149 downwards.
CGATACCAATTTCTTTGAGCGTCTCATTGGCGGTGTCTTCAATAGCACGCATGAAATGCCCAGCATTCCAATTCCAACCACACCCGTGCCATTTGACCGTGTACGCAAGTCTAAAGTCTTTAAGCTTCGGACAGCATTGCAACATTTTTCTTATTTCACGGTGGCCCACAGTACAGCTAATTAGCTCGACTCGTTCGAGATTCTGCCCGAACCCCTCGTGATCAGGATCAAAAGAATCTCCACTGTAACCGTCGTCCAGGGCGACACAGCCACCACCTAGCATTGTATGAACTGAAGGAATAGAAAGAAAGGGTACCATTGTCTGTAAAGGGACCCTGTCATCATATTCGATTCCAGCCATAGGCAGTAAAGCTTCCAATTTAGCCAGGGCCGTGACTTGTCTTCCGGTTTGAGCGGCTGTAGACTGTGCTGCTTTGACGATGGCGTCGAGTACTTTCTTGAAAGAGTCATCCTTGGCAGTACCTGCGCCCACAATGTGCTTTGGAAGAGCTAATCTCCTGACTTCAGTAAGGAGAGATAGAATAATTAACGTGATATGTGATGGCAAAAATGTCTTCTCTCCTTCATTGACCATGGATTCCCAGAACGTAGTTGCATCCACCCCAGCCTGTGGCAAAGAGCGACATAGCTCAAGTAACTTTAGGATATCACTCTTCTGTGCAATTAATTTTCCATATGCGGCGGCTTGCTTTCCATCGTGGTCCACATACGGATCGAAATCATTTCGGAGGTCCGCGACCCGGATGTAATGCGCAATCACCGGTTCTTGAGCGATCTTCAACAGTAAATCGACACAATTGAATATTCCAAGTTGACTGCGCCCAGACTGATTCGTGTCGTCCTGTTCGTCCTCGTCTTCTTCTTCATTATCCTCCTCGTCGTCGTCACAATCGCTCTCATTATCATATTCAACAACGGTATATTCAAGGCGCTTCGTCGAGTGATCCGAAAGAGACGGCTGAGCCGCACTGTACAAAGTTCTACAGGTCTCTGACAACTGTTCGATTCCTTCAGGAATGCAAAAGCCGATAATTTCGCGGTGGATTTCTAGAGGTAAGTTAAGAAGACCCATCATTGATCATTTCGAAACGGACACCTATGATCCTGCTGTTAATATTTCTTTCTCTGGTGTGTCTTGAAGGAAAACGGGTGCCTGCCAAGGCCAGCTCGTTACGGCAATCCTCGCCGATCCGATCCGATCAGTACCCCACACATACAGTAAATCAGAGAGATTAGACCCATCCCTTTTGGTGAATTGAAATAGGTGTATTTTATGCCGGTCAAGTTAACGCTTCCTTCCACCGTTCGTATAAAGATGTATATAGGAGCATTTTCACACGATCGGGTCGTCGTTGAGTGGTTGGTCTTAGTATTCGATTATTTATATTTCCATTCATAGATTGACTTGAGTCTATGGTAAATAAAGAGTTATCTATCCTGGAGTATTGGAAACAATAAGGGAAGTTATTGATAACACAAAGTCTAAACAATCTGCATTTCTAGGTAAGGGATCGATGCTTGGAAGATATTCCAACTCCATGAAATGCGAATATGTTTACAGCTAATTCACTTTTGATGGAAATAGATGCCAGATAGTAAGACACATATCTAATAGAAACATTAATTTTAACTGATGTTATGCTATGCCTTACATCTAACACTGATTATCTTTTGTATTCTAGATTTTAGAATCTCCGGTAAAGAAGTCTGTGACTGTCGCGATACTAAATTTCTTCGTGGTCTTGCCAGCGTCCTTCTCCATGTCATCAGTAGGGTAATACCTTCTGCCCGTGTCGAGATCAATATCTTCAGCCTTGATCCAGAAGGGGTCCCGATAGTAAATTTTGGAACCGATGTATAAGACCAACATCGCCACGATTGAAATGTAATTCGCGAAGAAGTTCTTCGCACTGCTCTTGTCCCCAAGGGGCCAAACAGCAAGGTAGAATTCGACAATGATCAGAAGGATACACCAGCCAAGTCCCCAGAAGGCACCGAATGGGTAGGTCCAGGTCTTCCAAGGTAGGTCTTGTGGGCTGCGACCTTGCGCCTTCCAGGCCCAGCGGAAGCGAATGTGGGCGAGGAAGATAATACCCCAAGTGTACAGTGTGCAGAGGGAAGTGAGATTGGAGAACCAGCCAAAGACAGTGGCACCGGAATTGCTGACATTGAGATAGCAGAGACCACCCCCAACAAGGAAGGTAATGGCAATGCCAGCCCATGGGCGTCCCTGACGGTCACATTTCTTGAAGATCGCGGGAGCCATTCCGATGTTGGCGAGGCCAATGGGTGTACGAGAACCGGCGTAACCCTGCGCGTTTCCAGATGAGAACACACTGATGAAGATGATGGCGTTCATGGCATGGGCGAGACCAGGGATTCCACCATTGCGAAAGGCAACGACGAAGGGACTGGCATTGATGCCGGAACCACCAAAGAGGTTCGGATCTTTCGGGGAGACTGTGATCGTGACCATCAGAGCTCCAATGACATAAAATAGGGTGAGACGAAGCCAGATGGCGCTAACGGCCTTTGGGACGGCCTTTCGGGGGTTGCTGGCCTCTGCAGCGACAATACCGCCCATTTCAGAGCCAGACATAGCGAAGATACATGTTCCCATGACTGACAGGAATCCTTTGAAGCCATGTGTGAATGGGTCAGAGTTCCAATACTGGAAGCCAGTCTTATGGTGGTTTGGTGCTCCTCCGGCGCTGATGACAATGCAGCTGATAATCACCACAAATATCCAAAATAGTTTGATTGTGGACATGATGACTTCCGCTTCACCAAAGACTCTGACTGCGGAGATGTTGATGATGAATATGAGGACGAGGAAGATAGAGAGCCACGCTGCCGTAGGGACCCTGTGTGTCCAGAAGTCGAGTACCGTGACAACACCTTGAAGCTCATTGGCGAGAGTGATGGCAGCTGAGAACCAATATGCCCAACCCACTGTGAAAGCAGAGGCGGTATCAATAAATTTGCGAGCCCACTGAGGGAATGCGGATGCCATGGGATACATGACCGCCAGCTCACCGATGGACTGGTTAAGTGTCCATGCGATAGAACCTGCAATACAGTATCCTATGAAGATACCAGCCGGTCCACCATTGGCGAGAGATGTTCCGGATCCTAACCATAGACCCATGCCAATTGAGGAACCCACCGAGAACATGAGCAAATGGCGCGAACCCAAGGTCCGCGACAGCTGCGAATCGGGGCCATCCTGGTGAACACTGTAGTCAATCACCTCCCCCTCGACGGTATTTTCCCCGATAGGTTTCTCATCACCTATCGGTTTCTGGATGGTCTTGTCTTCCATCATCGGTCGGAGTGCAAGATCAGTAGATCTCAGGAAAGCCGGTTTGAGATCCTGTAGGAATAGGCGCAGCAAGTGCCATGTGATAGGAAAAAGTGTTCTAGAAATCTAACAGAACTCCCAGGGGGTCGTTATCTGGATATTTAAGACTCCCTGGGGCGATTCTGACCTCCATTACAACTTCGCTACCGTTATCATCGTGCCTTATCTCTTTACAAGACTAGCGAGTACAACCTAGCAATCAGTGGTGACCCTCACTCGTAGGAAGACGTAAAAAAAAAGCCACCCTAGGGGCTCGAGCACTCCTTCTTGCAGGGAGTCTTTCATCGTACGATGACAAGAGATAATTCTATGATTGTTCCAGAACAGATTCCCGTGATCTCACACCCGTATCTCCCTCCAGCCTGTAGCAGAAGAGTCTCTGATCGACCTAAGTACAGAAATCCCTTCCCAGTTGTTTTCCCAAATATTACCTTTTCGCGGACTGCATGGAGATCATCATCGCAACGGCCAACATCTTTGCAGGCGACCCATCGCAAATGGAAGCTGTCTTATCCTGGTCATCGTTATCAGCTGTGCCGTGCAACGTTGTGTAAGGGGACGCATTTCGACAACATAGCGTGCTGCCAAGACATCATCCATCTCTCTCTTATCTCTGACCAAGGAAGCTTAACCCTTCGCGCTAACCAGACGCAGGAGAAGCAACACCAGCTTCTTATCCTCCCTTGCGACCTTGTGAGCCAAAGAGAAGACTTTCTCGCCGTCCCCATGTCGTACTGTGGGGCGGACGCGTGGTGAGCGTAAACGATGTTGCGCGATACAGAGTACATCCCTCAAGTGGAAATACGGATATCGTGAGAATTAGGGAGATTCCGGGTGGAAAGATCACTTCGATTACTGGGAAGCGAGGTGCTTTGACCTCGAACCTGGCAACTCCGTCGGATGAGCGACTCAGCGACAAGCTGTGACATGCGGCCTTCAGGCCTCTGTTATCTCCCTATCTTCACCGGGATGTTATCACGTCAAGTAGTCCATCCCATCTCACTTTTGCCTCGCAAGTGTTCCATTCTGCAGACTCGTATGTTGCCTAAAGATGTTCATTGATGGCCCCATGGTGCGGTTTTTATCGACCAATTAGGTCATCGATAGATTCTACTGATACAGCACCACCTTTTAATATGCCTTGTCCTTCAGAAACCCGCTTTCAGGCCTCTTGAGGTCGGATACTTTCCCTCCCAGGTGGCAATGTTCCTGATTATTAGTCGCCCATACTTCAAGCGAGAATACCAGGGGTCATCTCGACTTGGCGAGGCCATTGTTGTGTCAGGAACCAAGTGAGTCCGCATGGAGATACTTACTACCGTCACCTCAGCCAATCGGACTCTTCCTCGGGAGCCGTCATTCACGGTCGGAACCAGGCTATTATCTATGTAAGAGGTTGTCTCAAGGGCCAACTTCCCTAAAGGAGCGTGATGGTGCCTCAGCTGTTGACGGAGCACTGCGAGAATTAAGCCAACACGTGGGGCATCGATGTATGTACATTTCTTTGACATCGATATGGTGAATTCTAATCGCTGCTTACTAGCATTGATATAAAATCGAGGCTGGCAGTGAGAAAGCAGCCCCGATCGAGCGTCTTATGGCCAACTGTCGTGAACATTCGAGAAGTACTGTATCTATATGGATGCAATTCGTTCCGTTCGGGAAGCTTAAACTATTTGGAGAAGACGGATGGCGCTTGATTATTCACCGAGACGACTGACTGCGGGGTGTTCCCATCTATGAAGTATGCAAGGAGTATGTATCGCCGGGTCCATTCCTCCCCACATTTCAAGACATCCGACATCTACATGCTACGCCGATCCTTCCCTTCTCCATCTTTCTCCCAATGTGGAGAAGATCCCAGATCCAAAGGCATGCATGCCATTATTTGGTAGTCTGTTCAGTGATCTCGGTCGCAAACCTCAAAACCTCTGGATAAACCCCGCCTCTGTTCATCCGGGAGGCTCCATTGTGTTTTCCGGCAAGCATGAGATGGGAAGCGATCGTCACCTCAGCGATGATTCTCCGGCCCGCTGACCGGATGAGGCCTCTTGCTCGGCTTTCTTTGCACCGAGATGATGGAGCTATGTCATTATGCCTTGTGTACGAAAATTGAAGAGGAGTAATGGCAATGCCTCTTTTATCCGATATTTAACAACGGAATATCCTAGAACCTACAGGATTCGCCCTGGATAATCGTCCCAGTATCTCACTGTACCTGATCTCGCCCATCATGATCCTTTCTTGGTCTATAAGCTTTCTGGTCTTCTTCACGGACCGTTGCTTAGGCGCATCATATAATAATTATATCCTTGCTCCAGAATCCAGAACACTTATTCCATCGTCAGTTCGTGGGATCAATGGCAGCGTGGCAAACGCTATTTCTTTAACCGAAAATCATAGTGGAAATGCTACTTTTCATGGGCTGTCTTCTGTCACATATGACTTCAAGAAGAATATTGCCGGCATTGTCACTCTGGACATCCAAGGTGTTTCTTCTGAAGATGCTTACCTTGGGGTAACATTCTCGGAGTCGAACTTGTGGATTAATGAACAGGCATGCGATGCGACTGCTGACGCGGGATTAGATTCCCCTCTCTGGTTCAACGTTGGGCGTGGAGCTGGAAGATATACTGCCGAGAAGAAGCATAACAGAGGAGCTTTCAGATACCTCACTATTGTTAGCAATACGACGGCAACAGTGTCTGTCAAGGAAGTAGTGGTGGAGTTCACCGCGGCGCCTAAGCAAGACTTGCGAGGTTATACAGGCTACTTCCATTCCGATGACGAGCTACTGAATAAAATCTGGTACGCTGGTGCATATACCAATCAACTCTGTACCATTGACCCAGCATACGGAGATGCATTGCCGTTGCTTGGGATTGCTGATTCTGGAGACAACATTACCCTGCCACAGACGACGCCATGGTGGAGCAACTATACAATCACAAATGGCAGCAGTGCACTTACCGATGGTGCAAAACGTGATCGACTTGTCTGGCCTGGCGATATGTCCATATCGTTGGAGAGCATCGTCGTTAGCACATATGATCTGTACAGTCTACGTAACTCACTCGAAGCCTTGCTTGCGCTGCAACATGCAGATGGCCGTCTTCCATACGCTGGCGAGCCTTTCCCTCAAAGCACGATCAGCTTCACGTACCACTTGCACAGTTTGATTGGGGTGTCTTATTACTATAAGTACTCTGGTGATCATACCTGGCTGGCCAGGTACTGGAGCCAATTCAAACGAGGTGTCGAATGGTCTTTAAGCAGCATTGATGGTTCAGGTATGGCTAACGTGACTGCCAGCGCTGACTGGCTTCGCTTCGGCATGGGAGGCCATGTAAGTCCAAAACCCCACTATTGGGTGCAAGGATCTGTGCTGACCAACCCAGAACATCGAGGCAAACGCTATACTATACTATGTGCTGAGCCAAGGAATCCATCTTGCCTTAGTCCTAGGAGACAATGCAGTACAAGCGAACTGGAGTATAGCAGCTGAGAGAATCAAGTTCACGGTAAATCAGCGTCTATGGGACGACAAAGTTGGCCTATACCGTGATAACGAGACCACGATAGATCTTTACCCTCAGGACGGCAATTCCTGGGCTATCAAAGCGAATCTGACTACTTCTGTCTCTCAAAGCTCTGCAATATCCAAGTCACTTCGTTCCCGTTGGGGTAAATATGGTGCGCCAGCTCCCGAAGCCGGCAAGACCGTATCACCCTTTATCGGCGGCTTTGAATTAGAGGCTCACTACCTTGCAAATCAACCTGACAGCGCTCTTGCTCTACTGCGTCTGCAGTGGGGATTCATGCTTAATGACCCACGCATGACACAGTCAACTTTTATCGAAGGCTATTCTACCGATGGATCCCTGCATTACGCTCCTTATACGAATGATGCGCGAATCTCACATGCTCATGGCTGGTCCACAGGCCCAACCTCTATTTTAATGTTCTACACTGCAGGAATCCATTTAACCTCTGCTTCTGGCCGTACATGGCGCATTGCTCCACAGCTGGGCGACCTTCGTGCTGTCGACGCTGGCTTCGCGACAAACCTGGGCCAATTTTCTGTTACGTTCAGACGGAATGCAAATGGAACGTATACCCATCTTACGCTCAAGGCTCCGAAAGGAACAAATGGAAGCGTGAACCTTCCAGGGGTGAATCGGATCTTAGTCGAAGATAGTGGCGATAGGATCAAGCTTGTAGATGGTGTTGCAGCAAGCTTAAGTGGAGGATCCTGGACTCTTGTATGATTATCGAATAGGGATAAGGGTCGCCTCGATCTCTGTCACAAATTATTCCTTTTGTATATAAGACGATCCCTAGCAGTGTTGGTGATGACGACATAGTACAATGCGGCTAATTGTCGGGTTGGCGTACGGGGGGGTATCAAACTCTCCTGCTCTGTGTATGTTTTCTAGCACTATCAGGCCTTCAAATCCTCCAGATAATTATATTGATGCGAATATATTTTACTTGACTAAAGAAATCAATTAGTGGCAGATACTATGTTTAGTTTGACCTGTTGAATTCTCTAAGCTAAAGGTGCTTGAAGCTCTATTTGTTTGTTGAAGCTTTACAGCCGAACCATATTTCAAAATGATAGCTCTGAGTGTATTCGCTGAGCCAATGTCTCAGAAGTGCCACAGAATGTCGACTTGTATTCCGAGAAATAGGCTCGTGAGCCATCATTATGATATCAGAATAATAAAGTTATCCAAGGTCAGCTGAACTATTATGTCTCATATGCTCCCTTCTGTATAGGCAGATAAGACGACTAGGATGCAATCTGCCTAGTCTTTTAAATAGTCCGTTTTCTCCATTCCTCCTTTCTCGGTTATTGAGCGCTTGCGAAAATGGCTGCTGTAGTGACGTCAGTCTTCCGTCCTTATGGGGCCCACCAAGTTTAACTGACAATAACGAACAGGCGACCCAGCACATCATACAAGCCTCATCCCACAGAGAAGATGAAGGCTGCCATGTGGATGGGTACTAGATGTGTCAAGATCGGTGATGTTGCCAGACCTACATTGACTGATCCTGCCGATGCCATTGTCCATATAACGCATTGCACTATTTGCGGTTCGGATCTTCATATATACGAGGGAGAGCTCAACGAAGCAATGAGTGAGGGAGATATCCTTGGTCATGAAGCTATTGGTATCGTTGAGGAGATCGGGGACCAGGTGAAGAACCTGAAAGTTGGCGACAGAGTCATTATCCTGCCTATTATCGCCTGTGGATTATGTCAGTACTGTCAGCGGCAGGAGTATTCACTCTGCGATACGACCAATCCCTCAAAGCAAATGGAGGTTATGTACGGACATCGGATTTCTGGTATCTTCGGTTACTCACACATTACCGGTGGCTATCCTGGCGATCAGGCTGAATATTGTCGAGTTCCTAACGCAGACTTGACATGTCTCAAAGCTCCCAAGGACGTTGACGCAAAAAAGTTACTTGGGCTTGCAGACGTGACCACCACAGCATGGCATGGCTGTGAACTAGCTGAGGTCGGAAAGGGTGACATTGTGGGCGTTTGGGGATGCGGTCCTGTTGGCCTTTCGATACAAAAACTGGCAAAGTTACGTGGAGCTTCAAAAGTATATGCTGTGGACAAAGACACTCATCGTCTTAGAATAGCAGAAGAATTTGGGATGATTCCAGTAAACGCTGCCAAGTATCCAGAAGTAGCGGATTATATTCTCTCGATCCAACCAAACGGCCTTGATCGTTCAATCGAAGCGAGTGGGTTCCGCAGCACGAATAAACCGCATCACGAAGTTATGAGAACATTGGGTTTAGAGAGGGATAGTGGAGACACGGTGACAGATATGCTGAAATCGACTCGTAAATGCGGGAACATTGCGCTTATCGGGGACTTTTTCTGCAGCACTAATGATTTCCCGATTGGCATGTTGATGGAGAAGTCCATCACGGTTCGTGGAGGGCAGCTGACTGCGCAAAAGGTGACTGAAATCTAAAACAAAAGCCCATCACGAGGGGTCGTTGACTGTTGCTAGTACCACCCATTTCTTCTGGACATGGTTGTTCAAGGAAAATATGATCCATCTTGGATGTTTACCTATGAGGGCAAGTCATCGAAGATCATAAATGGAGAATGAACTAACCTTGAGTCTCTACTAGACGAATTTGAAAATATTAGTGAAGATTACGAAAAGTTCTCGGAGCATAGGGTCCCGGGAGGTCTAAAGGTCTGTCTAGTGACGGAGTTTGGTCGCAGCCAGAAACTAGTTTGGACTTGTGTGAATAGTAATCCTAAGTAGTACCGTAGGCTGTCGGATCTGTAAATATTTTTTAAAGCCACTAAAATACAAAATACTTGTAATCTCCAGCATATTACGCTTTGGCTGTCACATAATTTAACTTTGAAACCGATAAATCATGTTCTTTATGCATTAAGCTGCAGAGCCTAGCAAGCTAAAGGGCCACTTTATCATGAATGCTGAAGGTCTGAGAGTCGGGGCAGCTACACCCTTATATTTGAATGCGACTAACCAAGTACCTCTGCTAAAGGCGCAATAATCATAACTTTGCTCAACTTATTTGTTTTTTTATCGATGGAGGAAATATGGCGGACCACGACCAGAATGAGATGCACATCAAATGATCTTAAGATCTTAATGTCTATAGCCGCTGTATTTCTTGCCCATGATTCCCTAGAAAGTGTATCTGAACTCTCGAGATCCTTCGATCACACGCTCTCCGCGATTTGCCTGATTGTTAGAGAAGCGAAACCATAGGCTCAGGAGAATTACGATCAGGATGATTATAATATTGCAACTGGATATCGATATTAGCGTCAGATACGGTTAATCAATAGATAGGGTTGTCAACGCACGTAATTGTAGCGTACATGCCGGGACGATACTGAGGCTTGTCCTGCTCTCGGAATACCAAGCTGCTTGCGATTCCACCAATTCCCCCGAATCCAACGATTGTTGCGCTGGAAAGGGCACGAGTCCACTGACCACGGACGTTGTTCGCCTGATAGGCTATGGAAGCCGGGATATTGGCATTAGCTCCTGAAGTGACTAGGAAGACACCAATATACCGCGCGGCATTGTTTTTCGCGAATCCCATAATGGGGATGCCGATGAGACAGAGAGTAGAGTTGAAAATTACGACCGGGCCACGGATATGATATTTATCAGCAAACCAGGCGGTGCCGAACATGACAAAGCTGGCAAAAGCATATGGAGGAGCAACAAGGCACTGAGAGGCACCGATGCCAAATCCCATGCCGCTCCGAAGTATGATGGGGAGGAAGTATGCTAGAGCATAGGTATTGGTAGTGACACAGCTTCATAAAAGTTAGCGAGGATTAATATGTAGTATTCCAATGTCAAATGGAGCTCGCCTACCAGAAAATCATCGCAAATCCCCAAATTTTCAAATCCAAACAAGGGCACAGAAATTTCACTAGGCTGAAGGGCTCCGTATTGCCATCAGAGCGGTCACGGTTAATGCGGCGCACGATGAAAGCGGATTCCTTTTCACTGAGGAACTTCCAGGATTTATGAGCCCTGTCAGGGAAGTCCACCAGGAAGAGGAAGCATAAAAGGGCTACAACGCAAGTGATCTATCCCATGTTAGTGTCAGTTCACATTTAATTAGTTTGATGATGTGAAGCTGCTACATACTACACCCTCCAAGATGTAGATCCATCTCCACCCTGCCAAATTCTCTCTTCCTTCCATCTGCATCAGGCCAAAGGCAAGGATACCAGCCAACGCCGAGGAGACACAACCAATCATATAGAAGACGGAGAAACGTTTCTGCACATCATCTGTCTCTATTAGCAGAGTGCAGAAAACACAGAGACATTGATTTCTAGACACTTACATCGGGCATACCAACACGACAACAAGTATACACAGCCAGGGAAGTAGCCTGCCTCGAGGATACCCAGGATGATTCGTTGGCCAAGCAGATCTTTGAATTTTTTTGCAAAACCCATACCCTATGGTTTCTCTTTGTGTCAGTTCGGGCCCCAAATAAACACGTCGAGCTTAGGGAATGCTGCATTTCCGTACAATCATAATAACCCCCCAGGACAGCACAATCGATGAGAGAAACAGTCGTGGACCAAATTTTCGAGTGATAACCGTCATCGGGGGCTGGAAGATAACGTAGGGTACGAAGAAGATGAGCACCACTAGAGACTAGACAAATTCAGTAGCGATAGAGAGGACGGTTTTAGCATCCATAGCATAGTAACATACATATCGATAGCCAATATCGAGCTCTACGTCTTGGTTCATACTGTACCCTGTTAGTAATAAAGTCTCAATTAAGTAGAATCAAGCTCTCACCCGGCAATTGTGGCCATACTGAGATTTGTCCGGTCCATTAAAGAAATACAATACCCTAGGCCGGTCATTGTCACCAAGCGGCGGTCAATTCGATGGATAATTTTTCGTTGCTCCTCCCGGGAATATTCTTCATCGAAGTCGATGTCATTTTGTGCGGGAACGTTGACGTCCTCGATGCACTCCACGCTCGTGGGCTTATCGCTCTCCGTTGGGGACATGATTTTCTCCACGGTCCGTTTCGGATCAGAATAGAGTAGGAAGAAGAGGACAAATTTCGCCTCCCTGACAATAATGAGAGAAGGGAAATTGACGTACTTATAGGGCTTCTTGAAGTTACCAGCCTGGGCATCCTCGTATATCTAGTACATCCCTAGGAGCACTTGTCTCCCTGGAGTGTGCGCCATGCTGGGCAAAACGCCCAGTACTTGGCAATGATAAGATCATCGCAACATATTTATACTGAATTGGCGATACATGTCGGAGATTTGGCCAGAAAATGAAGATATATCCATAAGGCCAAGAGGCTACTAGCCCCAGATTGCGGGGTAAAGCTACCTCGTGTGATCTAAGACGGCAAAATGCGGGGGAATGAGACTTGACATCAAGACTGACCTTGGCGATATGGACGGTCATAGCAGACTACACTAGAGGTAACTTTCTGCTAATTTTCACACTGATCTTGGCATAGCAGGTACCGCCTATTCTTGATACGAGATTGAGATGTCGAACAACCGAGGTCATCCTCATTACCGCATGAACGCAGGTGAGGATCTAGATTTCTGAAATCCAGATTCCATAACCCGAAGAAACGTGCACTGACCGGCAACAGCTCGAAGATCCTTCAGCTACTGACTCATTCTATAGACGCCACGATTGATGCGAGGAGTAAGGTAAAGTACCGCGTGTTTGCTGCTGGAGACAAGTCTCTGAGAATAGCGCTCCTGCGCCCGCACTGTTCACTGATCTGATCTATTGATCAGGCCACTGCAGAAGCGAGATGATCCGTATGGATTAGTCTGGATACTTGAGCAGCGGCCAAACTTCGTCCATCCAGGCTACACGTGACGCCGCAGATTGATTACGGACCAATAATTGTGCTTAGGTGAGGAGACAGTGATATTCTTATTAGAGAAACTCATATAGTACAGAATAAGTGCTTCTGCTGACTTTCTTTCTCCAGGATAAGTCATGGAGGCGATAGTGAGACGGCATCGGCTAAAGAGCGAGGTTAGATTATATCTAGCAAACCTCATTCCTTCTTGCTAATCTTTAATGTTGAAGATCCCGATGGTGCACACAAAGGAATATACCAGACGCTATCACGAATCTTCTCACGATGTTTTTAAATCTTCTCGAGAATAAGGAGAAAATCTATGTACCATCTTAGAAAACCTAGGTAGCATATATGTAGCAAATAAGTGCGACGACCTCCCGATTTCCTTTTCTGTCCGGCGCGGCTTTTGTGAGGGTCCACGTGACTGTGGACCGACTCGGTCACTGAGCGATGCTGAGCACTTACTGAGTACTCGTAACCCGTTCACTGAACATATGCTGAGTAGCGATGAGCACTCACTGAGCACCACTAAGCTGATCACTGAGCTGATACTGAGCACCCTGAGTGTTCACTGAACATATACTCAACCTAGACTGAGCAATCCTAGTGAACATTTCTGGCTTTGGCCGTTTGGCCGGCTTCGGCATCTGAGCTTTCTCCAACACTTTCGAGCTTAACATGAGGGCTCCAATAAATTGCACCCAGACTATTCGTTTCCCCAGTCTAACCCCTGACGTTATCGAAGATACTGGATCAGGATTTTCTTTAATGGCCTCGCTTCGCCATAATGTCTAAGATGGCCGGTCTCGACTCTGTGACCATAATATCCATCAGGTTGTGCCGAAATATAACGCCGGCCGTATCTGTGAGTTGGACAGGCGATATGACGCGCACTCGCAGTTCGACACAGGCTATAAAAGCCCAAGCTACCCTCCTCGTCTGAATCTTGCTTGATCAGAGGATACATGCGTTTGCTACCTTTAAGCTTGAGCTTCCTTCGGGAGACTCCCTTTTGGCCATATGTTGAGACCCGTCAACGTTTGTCCATCACATTTCAATGGCTCGAACTACACATATTCACGGAATCAGGGAAGATATTGCCGCCAAGCGAGCAAGAGAACAAAGGCACCAACAACGTAAAGCCAACAGGTATCAGAAAGGCAAACATAATGAAAAAAACAACAAGTCAACAACAAATACCAACTATTCCGGTCGGTCCAAGGAACTATTCGAGTATACTTTGAATCTCTTTAAAGAGTACATCGGGAAAGACGATCTTTTGTGAACCTTGTTTATGTTGATAATGATTATAAATATATGGCAGAAGAAGAGGATATCTCAGAAAAAGAGAATATTCGATCGGGTCGTGAAACACCGAGTCTCTCACTATAGAAGGAACATACGCGTTGGTATGCCAATTCCGCGAAAGGTAAATTAAATGACCGACTTACGAAGTCGTCAACTCTCAATCACGCAGAGAGAGTCTTTGCGGCTTTTACAGAAGCTACTGGAATTAGGATTAATCTAGAAGATCGATATGAGATTTACGTAATACGAGTTCCATGTACATAATGAATGGATTATATGCTAACTGGTGTCAAGTTTATTCGTATAACGTAATCCACAGCCGAGAGGCCGCTACAGACGAGCGGCCGTTTTTTTTTGGCAACCACCAACAACGCGTGAATATCCTTTATTTTTTTCTACCACCACCTTTTAAAATGCCTTTGTCTTATGAAAACCGACTTCAGATGGCCGCTGCAGCCTATAAGAAAACAAAATTCGGTCAAAAGAACAGGCTGCTGATATATTTGGAGTATCTCGAACTGCTCTTCGCGCTCGCCTTAAAGGAAGAAAATCACGTATAGAAACACACACAAATGGCCATAAATTAACAGCTATTGAAGAAGAAGTCCTTACCAGGCGACTGCTTAATGCAGATAAGCGAGGCTTTTTAATTCGACCAGAGTTTCTCCGTGGAATGGCATAGCTTTTACTTCGCGAGCGTACACAGGATTCTATTGCAACCATTGGTATCAATTGGGCATATAACTTTGTCAAACGCCATCTAGCTCTACGTACGCGATATAATCGGAGGATTACATACCAACGTGCAAAACAGGAGGATCCAAAGGTGTTAAAACAGTGGTTCGCGACTGTACGCGAAACTATTCAAAAACATGGCATACATGAGGATGATATCTGGAATTTTGATGAAACTGGCTTTTCAATGGGACTCTGCTCAACATCAAAGGTTATTACTGCAGTGGAACGCAGTGAAAGACCTCGAAGAGTTATCCAGGGGAATCGTGAATGGGTCACAATCATTGAATATGCGAGCGCAAAAGGGATTACTATACCACCATGGATTATCCTCAAAGCAGGATCTCAGTAAGCTACTTGGTTTCAAGAAGCAACTCTTTTTGGGAAGGGCTATGCTATTGCAAGAAGTCCGAATGGCTGGACAACAGATGAGATAGGCCTTCGCTGACTAAAAGAGATGTTTGAACCACATTCTAGACGCCATTCAATAGGGGCAAAGCGGTTGCTTATTCTTGATGGCCGTTCTAGCCATCTAAGTGCAGAATTTGATACTTTCTGCAAAGAGCATGCAATTATCTGTCTCTGTATGCCTCCTCATACCCCTCATCTTCTACAGCCACTGGATGTTGGTGTTTTTGGGCCACTCAAGCGCGTATATGGAAAATTGACGGAAGGGATGATGATGGCCGGCAACAACCATATTGATAAGGAAGACTTTTTATATCTATATCCACCTGCACGCGAGAAGGTCTTTCATCCAGAGAATATACGTAATGGCTTTGCAGGAGCTAGGCTTAAACCACTTGATCAAGATCGGGTTCTTGAAAAGATTACTTTTCAACTTCGTACGCCAATACCAACTCTTGTTGAAGTTGAAGGTTCAATCTCCTTTGCCCCTCAAACACCTCAGAATCCTCGCCAGCTTGATCACAAGTTTGGCAACCTACAAAAAAGCCTTCAAAAGAAAAGAACACTTTCTAGCAGTCCAATCTCTCATATTCAACAACTTGAGAAGGCTACACAGATAGCAATGAATACAAACCTTCTTCTCCAACAAGAAATCAAGGTTCTACGGGCTGAGAATGAGCGGAAAAAGAAAAAGAAGGCAAGGAAGCGTGCCATTCTAGGCAATAATCTTGTTTTATTTGTAGAGGAAGGTCGGAATCGTGTTCAGCAACTTGATACACAGCCTAATGAGCAGGTTGATGAGCCTACACTAAGGCCTCGCCAGCGAGCTCCGCCACGCTGCAGTGGCTGCTGGAATATTGGACATAACAGAAGAAGTTGTCCTAATAAATAGCTACATATTTAATTACTGG